>JAOWBP010004330.1:6286058-6326375 GCA_028571105.1 Tragopan temminckii
AGCAGCCACCCCACTAATCCAGACACCAGCCCCGAGGCCCCCACCCCAAATGCTGCAAGCCCAACCTTCCCATACACCACCCAGCCCAGCACTGCTGTCACCACCATCACCTCCACCCCAGCCCCTAGCTCCATCACCCCATGCTTCATCCACCAGCCCACCACCTCCAAGTCCCCTGCTGCCACCCTCCTCACCACCATCCTCACTGCTGTCAGTCCCAAGGCCACCTCTCCCAGCTCTGTCCCACCCCCAGCTGTCACACACAGTGCCACCACCAGCACTGATGTACCCAATCCCACAGGCACCATCCGCAGCACTGGGACCCCACTGGTGTCCCCAGCACTGGGAGGTACCACCGGCCCAGCTCCTGCCCCCTGTAACACCACCACCCCGAGCTCCCCCTGTGCCCTTGTCCCAAAGCCCACCTCTGTGCCTGCTGCCACCACAGCCACAGAAATGAATCCCCTCTCCCACAAGCCCACCACCCCACTTCCCAACATCACTGCCTCCACCCAAAGCATCAGCTCCTCCACAAGCAAGACTACAGCAATCATTTGCAAGACTGGTGTCCCTCCAGCACCTCTCGGCCCCTCTTCCACCACATCCAGCAAAGAGATCACCAAGAAAGCACCAGTAGATGTGCCAGACACACCAAGACCCCCACCTGGCGGATACATCAATCTGCAACCTGAACCTGGTAAGGTTTGTGTGTTGGGAACTGGGAAAGGCTTAGGGGTCAACATGGGGGCAAAAGTCTTCAACAAGCAGCAGCTGATCTGCCTTTTTCCTAGCCACATTCAATACTGCCATGCTTCTGTCCACAAGAAACCCCAGGTAGTTACAGCATGTCATACCCATTGTATCTGCACAGGGCCTGACAGCAGCTGTTTTGCAGCATGCTGCCTTCAGATCCTGCACGTGTTGCAAGGTATAGCTTACGGTGCCTCATCACACTTTGAGTGCACAGCAGTTCTCATCCACTCTGCAAAAAAGCTGGAGTAAACCCATCAATGCCAGTGCACTGCACTGTTTTTCACAAAGCAAGGACTTAAGAGTTCCATATTTTAACTGCACATAGTGCTTTTGAATAGTGAAAGCCCTAAAGTCTGTAGTCCTGTATCCCAACAGAGCTATACCCATACCTTTACTGACTCAGGTTTACTTCTGCACTAACAAAAATAAGAGCAGCCTCAGTTCTCCTGACTGTGATTCAAGGTGATTTTTGCAGACAGAATGCAAAGCAGTGCCTGAAGGTGCAGGGTCTGGCCAATGTCACACACACAGACCCCTGGGGTATCCAAACCCCAAAGCAACTGTCCTGCCCCAACTGCACACGTGTGCTATTTGTGTGGATAACTCAATCCTTTCTCATCTCTGTTCTCCAGGCTCAGGATCCAGGGTGTCCTCATGCTTACTCCACATATTGACCATAGCCATGGGAACATCACTGCTGCAAGGGCTTCTCTGACACTGCACCTCCAGCACTGCACTCCTGAATCCCTCCTCCCACATTCACCATCCTGCAAATTTCTGCCTGAAAAGTAGGAACCTGGGGAAGGAGAAGAGTTTGTCCTTTCGATTCCAGCAAGGAAAGCTCATTTTGTTTTGAGTCTGGAAAGTGAAATGAGGACAGATGATTTTCCATCCCAAAGCAGCCCAGCAGGTACTTCACTAACTAGCTGCTCTGTACAATTATCAGTTAATATTGGCTGATCCAGCACTACTTTAACGCTGACAGTGGGCACAGTTCTGCCAGCTTTATTCACACTGGGTGGTATTTTGCTCCTAAGCAGTCCCACAGTTAAAAAACAGTGGGAAAACTCAGGGACTCAAACTGCTGGCCCCTGCAAGAGAGGTGGAACACGGCCAGAAATGCAGCCTGAAAACTCAGCCAGAAATCCACTAAATTGCATTTAATTTGCGTCATGAACGTAAGAGAATTGTCATCAACATTTGTTCAAACTACACTAAGCCTAGTTAGGAAGACAAATTGAAGGTAGTTTATCTTGATTACTGTTGCAATTATATATAATAAAACAATCAACTATTTTTTTCCTAATCATGCATGTTCTTGGATACATTTAATGCTTTGGAGTTTTTCAGACTAACAAATCTTGATAGATTCCCCTTCCTTTGCCCTGCCTTCCTTCTACCTTCTTCTCACATTGAGGCTTTTCTTGGACAAAAATCCCAAAGAAGCAAAAAAATATGTTGAAAGTCCTATACAAAGCTCTTATACTGCTCTCACGAGGAAGCTGAGAACAGCCTCAGCCCTTAGGTTGGAGTAGTCAACACCAAAGAAAACTAGCAGGCATGTCTGAGGTTCCTAGCCATTTAATTTGATCTAGTACCCACAGCCACTGCAGCGCAGGCAGTGTGAATGAAGACAACAGCAGTTCCCATTTTGCTTCTGGCATTTTTACTTAGCTCCACAATTTCTTTAGAACCAGCTGGAAAGCTTTACTCCCACTCAGAGGGCCTGGCAGTGCCGAGAGATCAGGTTCTGAGAAATGCAATCAGTAACAACATGCAGAACAGCAGATTTTCTCACCCCTAAACCCACCACAGTTATACAGTAAAATACTGAAAGCAGTTGCGTTGCAGTAAAAGGGATGTATATTACCTTGACTTGGTTTGTACAAAAGGCAAAAAGAGATCCTGCTCTGAATTGTCTGAAAGCTTCAGTTCCAATAGAACACTATTTTTTTTTCTATTGATTTGAAAAAGAAAAGTACCTAGCAATGAGCACAGAGCCACACAGCAGCTGCCTGCTTGCATTGAGCACCCCTCACTCCCTGGCCCAGCAGTCCCCAGCAGGCTCTGAGCAGGTCACACACTGGTCCACCTCAACATGCTGTATCCAAGGGAAGACTTTCAAGACAAGATCGACATCATCAGGAAACTGAGAAGCAGAGCAGGCAGGAGGTGGAGCATCATGGCCTCGGTACCAAGAGGGGCTGAAGATGGTGCTAGAAGAAAAAGAGGGCATCAGTACAAAGAAACCAACAACTGAACCATTATTTCATGGGGAAAAGATCCTGTTCTGCCACATCCAGGGAAGATCTCTGGCTTTTTGACTAGGGCTCTCTAATCAGTACCCAGCCATCCCTAATCAAATCATCAAGTCAAAGCCCAAATCCAACACACAGTACAGCAGGGTGCTGTGGAAGTGCTCATTCAGTTGGGATGCTCAGTTAACACGGATGCTTTCAGTGAGATTACAGGACTGTTCCTCATCTTGGAGTGAGAAATTGCTGCAAGGTTTAAGGTTCCTCTGCAGAACTGGATTTGCTGTCTCTCCACGCTGGGAGGTGAAGGGTGCAAGTGAGCACTACCCAATGCATTTTAAGAGGACTGGGTGGATAGGCAGTGGCAAGTGCCAGTGAAAGAGATCTGCAATAGCCCAGACCAACAGCCTCTTCTCTCTCAGACACATGAGCAGGTAGCAGGACTTTCTAAGGCCTTGGCACAAGCATGGCTGAGAGCTTGGTGTGCTCCTGTTTTACAGGCAACCGAAAGTACCTCACTTCCACAAGGCAATTATTCTCCTTACTGTAACCCAAAAAAATAAATATTTAAAGCACAACAATCAGAAGCCCTAACACACTACATACGCTGAAACTTCGGTGTGACGATGTTTATATAGCCTTCTTGTGTTCCCCCCATGAGCCCAACACCCAGTTTATCCAGTTCTGTTTGCTTCTGTCTTCGGGCCCATTCCTGGATGGGAGACTTGTTCCGCCAATTTGACAGATCATGTAGATTTATCCCCAGCAAGTCCTTAACCTCAGCAGGTGTCAGGCTCTAGGAGAAATCAAACACGACTTACAGATGTAAATGCAAGAATGACCATACCCCCTCTAGTCAAGGACCTGATGAGGTTTCTGTTAGCAGAAGTGTTCAGAACAACAAACTTGTGGTGAGCAGTTTCAGTTGGAACAAATCTTACCTTAGGTCTGGGGAATAAACACAATGATTCCTCAAAACCAATTTCTGTTGTCTTGTCACGACATGTCTCCTTGACCCACGTAGGGTCCCCAGTCCCTGCTCAGGTCACAAAGCTTTCTTCCCAAACCGGTAATATTACTGCTAACACTCCTGTTAGAAGGTTTGCACTGTAGCCTTGTGGAAACCTCCTACTACCGTGAGAGCTTGTTCTAAAGAAATTCCCCATTAAGACTGGGTAAGCATCCATGGATGACTCCAAATTAAACTTCTAGGGAAGTTTCAGGTTGATTTTCCACTTCCCATTAGTCAACCATCACTGTGAATTTGATGGAGCAACTCTTGATTTACAACAATGGACAACATGAGCAGAAACAAGCACCTCGTATGGCAGAAATACAAGGAGGTGAACAATGTCAGCATTCAGCTTACCATCAAGGCGTCTCTTCTCAAATTCACCAGTGTATCAACATTCATGTTCACATTGTCCTTGCTCAGAGCTCTGAGATCTTCACCAGGAGCACCTCCTGCGACCAAAAGGAGAAAGTTTTACTCAATGCCCTCACACAAATGAGCAGTGTTGTGTATCTGTATAGGTTGGAGCATAAACGTTGTCTTCTAAATTTATTAGGCCTGGACTGCTCACAGAGTGAGTTCCAAATGCAAAAAAAAAAGTTTCTTTAGCTGCAGGGTTTTATGATGTTGGCCATCAAGCCAATCTGCGTCAATGGCCAGATGGAATGGGTAAGAAGAGGTTCACTGAGACTGCAAATAAATTCTTGGGTTAACAGGAAAAATCCATGTTTTGTGACATGGGGAATGCCTGTGAGATAAGCACTAAGCATTGGCAGCTGGATTTCCAAGGCACTTAGCAGATCTTACCCATCCCAGAAACCCCGAGGCTGAATATTCCCGTGATAGTTGGACAGTCAGTTAAGGGAATTTTAAGTCAGGTACAGATTCTTCCAAGAATATTTTATGTCATCTACAAGTTGGAAAAAGATGCTAACCTTCCAGAACTTCTAACAGCTTAGCTTTGAAGATTCCCAGATCTTAAGACAGTATTTGTTCCTCTTTCCCTGTAACAGACTGTTATTTTACATACCTAGGTAAGGTTCAATAAGTGTATAGTAGGAACGTAAATAGTGCTGGTCTGAGAAAGCACGTTTTGCTTTAGCATACAGGATGTCTTTTGTAAGCTGTGAACAGGCTGAAGGATTCAGGGATGCCAGTCTGCAAAAAAAAAAAAAAAAGATAATGATGATGATTTAGGAAAATAAAAGTTTTTATTATTTTCAACTTGAATAAATCCCAAGTTCTTCCCATTAGACAGATGACGTGTGGAGAGAAGCTCAATGAAGAAAATAATGTCTCAGTTGTCTGCTCAAAATGATGTGTTTTCTGTTACGATGGCTGCGATGGTGCAATGCTGAGTTTGTGTTTGCAAAGATGTAGTTATGTAATTAATTTTATTTAGCAGTCTTTCAGAATCAACTGTTTTGCCTCCAGATAAAAGCATGCATACAGACCATATTGGTTGTCACCTGAAGTGCAATAGGGAGAATTTGATTGCAGATTTGAGCCCTTCCTGGCAGAGTGGAGAACAACAAGCTTTTAAGCCTGGGCAGAGAACATGCACAAAGTTGCTCCCTAGAATTCCTTTTACTGCATGGAGAGAAAGTAAACTGCCCTTGCTGATGGGAATGTGCTTCTACAAGAAACTGAGAGCATTTCAATGTTGACTCACTTCAGGCTGTTGGGGTCTATCATATTCAGCAAGGTCGCATTCAGAGTGCACAAGTATTTTGTATTAATTGCATTCAGTGCAGTGGCATTCAAGGGATTTCCCAAGGCAACGTATCGACTGATCACAGCAGCAGCCTAGAAACACAATTTTTTCAAAAGTTAGCTTCATTCATGGTTTCATCTTTAAAAGAAAAACAAATGTGATGTTTACAAAACTAAAACCAAATCATTTTAAATCTACTTGTTTGGGCCTCAAGGATGGGCCAATTATCTTAAGAAGCCACTAAGCTGGTCCTAACCCAGCAGCTCCCAAACCAGGAAGCAAACCTGGGCAGGAAAGCAAACCCAAATCCCCACCTGTTCATTCTGGAGGTCAAGCTCTAGCAAGGCAGCCAGCATGTCAGCTGAAGTTATCTTCCATTTGCTAACATCCTTTGCGGTGATTAAAGAAGCAAGGCGGCCCAGTTTGGGGAGCAGACTGTCAGGATATCCATCAGGATATGTCTGTGGAATGACAGTTGGAATTATTCAATTGGAATTGCTATGAACACTTGTTGTCGTGCCTGTGTTCTCTGCAAGATTAATGTGGAAAAGCCATAAAGGTCTCTGCAGGGAATGAAAACAAAAGCCAGTGAGATTTAATGTGTGCATCTGTCATTTTTCTGCATGAAAGCTGAGGGAAGCAGGCTCCAGTGAGGGAAGAAAACCTGCAGCAATATGAATTGATTCAGTGAGGACCTGGAGCAGCAGAATGCCTTGCAGTGGTGAAGACTAAGCAAACACTGGGCTATCCAAGCAGCAGCACAGTCTGCAGGTCAAGGCAAGTGATTATTCCCCTCCATTTGGCTCCTGCGAGACCTCATCTAAGTACTACAAACAGCATTGGGTTCCCTGATAAAATACTTTGTAAAAGTCTAGCAGCAGTCCATGCTGGCTGAAGGGCTGGAGGCACAACATAGGAAGTGGAGTAGTGGGGCTGAGGGAATTGGGTTTTTCAGTCTGAACAAGAGAAGGCTAGAAGAGGATTTTATTACTGTCTTTACCTTCTGGGAGACTAAAGGGAAGATGGAAACACACTCTTCTCAGAGATGCACAGCGAAAGGATAAGGGCCAAGATGCAATGAAAATTCTGATTAGGTATTAAAATATATTTTCACAGTAAAAGTGGTCAAACATTGGAAGAGGAACAGAGAGATGGTGGAGTTTCAGTCCTTGGAGACGCTGAAACTCAATTGAACAAGTCCCTGAGCAATCTCATCAATAGATAATTTGGCTTTCATCAGCCTGATGTTACCTCATCCAGCTTCTCCTTCAGCACAGCCAATTGCTCATTGCTGAAGGGGTAGTTCAGGATCTGAGGGAAGTCATTCTTTAGAGAGACGTTCTTCAGGCAAGCACGCAGCTCCTCAGGTGAATAGTAAATCGGCATCAGCTCATCATTAAGAACCTGCTCTGTTATCCTCAGGTCAGCTGGGCAACCTGTTGAAGGAAGTATTAAATACATAAACACTACTGCTCAGCATTAAATCCTTTTCCTGCAAGCTTTGAGTGCTCCATCTCTGGAGACAGACAAGTATGCACTCGTTGTTCTGCCCTCCTCCTGGGCAATCCACCACCAAGTGTTCCACAGCTTAACTTAGACATATTCAAGGAGGCCCACAAGCACTAAGATCAATCCTGATACAAGAGGAATGTTGCCATTATGGATCAGAGAAAGCTCCCATACCAACATCACGCTTCTGCCTAGAAGGCAAGAGTTCTTCAACAATGGTGGCCAGCTGTGCTCTTGACAGACGTGAATCACGTGCAAAGTTCTTCAGCCAAAAAGTTAGAACATTCTGCAAAGAAAATATTCCATCAGGGAGATTCTGCAGCATTAAGCATATCATCAATGCATTAGGTTGCTACTCACACAGAAACTTCATTGCTGAAATACTATGGGCAGAAGCCTTCTGCTATAAGCCTGAAGACCTTTCCTTGGTCAGCCAAAGGTAGATTTCTAAATGCCTAAACTTGAGTAACCCACCTTGGGGACCTTCTGCCAGATGCTGTGATCCAATACAGGAATCAACCCTGTGAGCTCATTCAAGGTAGACGCTGACCACACTTGAGGAGGCCTGCAGACAGAAATTGATGGGGATCAGTTTTCAGAAAGAAAGGAAAACGACATAAAAGATGCCAGCATTATGTCTATTATGTCCATATAACATAGTAAGTTAAGAAAACTTCTCAATCACTTTCTATGGCAGAAAACTTTATTCCAGTGGATCAGAAGCAACTGTTAGTAACATGAATTGGGGCAGCTGTATGGGAAAATGGCATTTAACAAACACTTTTTTTTTTAAGTGTGAAAACCAATTGCCAATTCAGTGCCAAGAACTTAGAGCATTTGACACAGGAAGGAAAAATATTTTGCCTTTCTGGACAACGTCTCTTAGGTATAGCCAGGGATTCATCAAGCATCTGGCAGTTTGAGAGGTAGAAGCAGAATGTTTTCTGGAAGTCAGAATCCGATGACATCTAGAGCCCTTTTGTGTTCATCAGCACCACCTCAGAGAAGTTTGGATAGTGAAAAACAGACCAGAGAAAAGGCTTCTGTAGCTACAGCAGGTGAGACAGAAATGACTATGTATTTTTCAGTACAATTCCAGCCAAATTGATGCGTTGAAAGACATTCAAACGAAACAATGTGAAATTCAAAAGCAATGAATTATTCAAGTGTATGATCAAGATGGTCAGCTGCGGTTCACTTAGGTCTCAACAGGACAAGAGTTTTTTTTTCTTCTGAGCATCAGCAAAAAATTCATACCCAAATGTAGTGTTGCCACTGCTGATCACACTCCTAATAGCCTCTTCTTGATCAGGCAGGAAGGATTCACACTGGCTTAATTCCTTCAACAAAGTCCCAGCAGAACTTCTAATGTATTCTTCACCCAGGTCACAGACCAGATGACCCAGAATCTTTGCATTTTCCTTGTTTACTTGTGTGCCTGGAATTTTCTGAAGTAACACAAGACAGAGAGATTAAGTAGAACTGGATACCACTGTACAAGAGCATTTTTGCTCCTTCTGACAGCTGACATCCCCAAACTCTCCCCAGCCTTGAGCAGAGTTGCCCCCTGCCCTCATACCAAGCACGCTAAAGCTTCCAGCAGCAGCTGTTTGCGCTCTGACGACTCTCTCTGCAGAAGATCAAGACTTGCTTTCCCAACATTAGCAAAGTACTGCTTACAGCTTCCTGTTGCTGCATAGTCTGAAGGACTAGGAAGACAAATACTCTGTGAGTTCTGCTGAATGAAACAGGTGGTGAGGTTCAAGGCTGTTCAGCATATACTCTGTTTAATATGTTTTCCATACCCACAGTCTAAATTCTATGCAGTTGTTCTTCCTAAAGACCACAGTCCACATTTTTCAAAAACTCAGTTTCACCTTAAGGGTTCCTTTGTAAGACTCAGCTTAAAATGATTCAGGATTTGGATACAGAACCACAGTGGATAAGCTACCAGAACAAAGAAATCTACTCTACTGTCTGTTTCACCTGACACTGTAAGAGAAAATCACCCTCAAAAAGGCTAAAAAGTACTGAAAGCCCATATCAGTTTCACATCAAGACAGAAATAACTAAAAAGAGCTTCATACTGTTTTACTAATACAATGAATAGTTAAATCTGAAAGGCATCAAAGCTCTTTCAAAAGCTTTCTGCAATCTTTTTTTCTGTAAGAATTTCTGAACAAATCAAAAGTATATGTCAAACATGAATTAGTCCTTACTAGCTGGCTTATAAAGTCATGCCTCTTCTTCTCATTCAGGATTAAAGCAACAACATGAAAAACGATAGCACTTTTACCTTAAAAATAGCAACAGGTCTTTAGGATAGCTATCCAAGTCCTTGGGAATCCCACGCAGCATCACCATCTTCGCTAAGCAACTCAGCTGAAAGCATACCAGAGTTTGTAGCAGAAAAGGAAAACAGCATAAAACGATAGGAAAAAAAAAAACAAAACAAAACAAAAAAAAAAAAAAAAAAAAAAAAAAAAAAGAATATTTTACTCTGCTCCAAAGAAAAAAAGAAAAAGGAATAAATCAGCCCTGAGAAGCCTTTGGAAAAATTCAAAACTGTGCACCTGAGACCCAGGACCAGTTACATTTGTTCCAGTCCTTTAAGCTGAAAATCTTTTGTTCTTGCTAAACAATCCTGATTAGTATCTCCACTGCAATACTAAACAGCATTTGGGAATACAGGAACTGACCTGGTCTGCTCCTAGCTTGACATTCTTCCTCTTCATGACTTTCGCCAGCTCCTGAACTCTCTCTGGTTTCATTTCATTGGCAACTGCACATGTGTAGCCTTGAAGGACTGACTGGGAAAGCCTGAACAAAAAGCAAATGAGAGGGGCAAGGATTTCAGGAGAAAAGTCAGTGATGACCCCCTGTGTATAAGCATAAACTTTCCCACACCTCAAAGCTTAACACTCTCCAAACTTCATCCACACAACATTGCTAGTCTTGACTTTTGTGAGAGATCAAGAAGCCATCGCTGCTTACACAAATATAATCTAGAGATTGTGCTGGAAGTAGAACTGCAGGGACAAATTCTCTACCCCAAGCAATACTGCTGTACTGAAGCACAAGATCAGATGTGCTTTCTGTATACGACACATATCAAAACTGAAACAGAGTCATACAGATCATCATCACAGCAGTCTCATGACTTGGGAGAGCTCAGGAAGAAGTCTTCCTATATGGAAAAACTGACACTGTGAAAGCAGCATGACATGTCAGATCTACTGTTCTTCCAGGTACGTGTCAAGGCTTTCATCATTTTTCATCTCAGATACAAAAACTGACAAAAGACACGTCAGTCTCACTAAATGTAATTCTTGGAATAGCAGTACATAAGACTGACACGTTGTCTGATTAGAAATGCTTTGCCAAGAAGCAAGGTTCCCAATTGCAGTCTGAGCCAGCAGTATTGTTTTAGAAAGCAAGTCTGGCTCACAGGTGTATCTTGCAGCTGATACCATGGTACACCTTGGCACTACATGCTTTTTGTCTGCATGGTATTTCCCTGTTTCTTGTTATAGATTAAAAAAGATCAGTCATGCATGACGAAACAGGGATAACACGAGCCAAGCAAACATGGAAAACATAAGGAGAGCAGAAAAACGCTACCTGCTGAAGTCAGGCTCTGTCTTTATCACATCTCTGAAAAACATGGCAGCCTGTGGAGCAAAGCCAGATTGTCAGTGGTTAACCACGCTCTTCCACATCACTCACTTGTATTTTCAGGTAGACTTTAAGAGTGGACTCATAGCTCTGCAGTGTCCAAGAGTGACAGTGAGGGCAATACAAGCTGCTAGAATATTACCTGTTCTCGGGTCCACATTTTACTGTTGAGATCCTCAATGCTGAGCTTCTCATCCTCAAAAATAAGCAATGATTTTGGAATGTAACTGGCCAGAGCACCAGGGATAAGTTTAACCAGGTCAGCTGGTTTGCTTACACTGGAGGAAATCTGAAAAAAAAAAAAACAACAGAACTAAATACATACTTGTAAAAAATCTAATGTTACAAATTATTTCCCATTTGACATATACATCAGAATAATACCTGAGGCCCTGATGAAAGGGAATGGTTCTGTTTCTATCAGTTTCCCAGCTCTTGGCTTGATGCTCTAAAAATCTTTAACAGGCCAGAAAGGAGGAACACTCCTCCCTGCCAACCCAAGCAGTACCTCAACTCTCCAAGGTAGGCTGCAGAGCAATCCTGTGGTGAAGGAGGTGTTATTTCCCTCACGCATTACCCAGTGCCCTGACCATCCCACTGCCCCAACATATGCTATGTGCAGGGCTGTGGTGCTGAACATATCAGCAGTTTTCTTGTAGAAGGTAAGATAAATAATAACAAACTCAAATGCTGCACATACAACTTGAAGGTTAAAATCATGGTCAGGAAAAGTGAGGAAAGATGTTCACGTTCTACAGTCACATAGGGGAAATGACACAGTGCATTGCTAGAGGATTAATTTACCCTAAAAAGGAGCTTTTTCTAAGATGAGCTCTCACTTCTCACACATTCTTATTTCAAACAATGGCAATAACATTTTCTTGGCAGCTTCTTATCATGTCAGTGGTGAGTAGTTTCCATGTGCATCCCCCAGAAAACTGTCTCTCCTGCCCCAGGCCCTAAGAGGCTCATCAGAGCATGCTGGCTGGCAGACAAGGACATCCACACTGGCACAGTGATGGGGATTGGGGATGCCTGTTCTGTTGCGTGCTCTGGTTAGCAATGACAAACAGCCCAGAGGGAATCTTGTCCGTGTGCACAGGTATGTGTCAGTGCCTGGCCCCAGGTAACCAGTGTTCTTGGTTGTGAGTCACTGGAGCTTTGCTAACTTATGACATCCATAGAGAGAACAATTTCACCTTTTCCACAAATATCCTTTTCAGAGGAGAGGGCAGGGCTGCTATTTGCTGAACAAACTCAGGCAACTTAATGGCTTCCAAGATCACTTCTGGAGGCAGGCTTCGAAGCGTGCTGCTGTTGAGGCCAGCCACCAAGCTCCCTAGCTTTGCCAGGCTCTGTCCAGAAGAAATCTGAAAGGTAATACATGCAGGCATGAGTACATGAAAGGTCAAACAGCACTTGCTTGCAACTAGCTATGCCAGGTCTAAGGTGCATTGGTGGATTTCATCTTTTATACCTGATAGCCAGAGCTGAGCAGTTTGTTGATAATAGCACTGGACTGGTCAGCATTCCAGCCACGAACTTTACCCAGGGTAGGAATCGATGCTTCCAGGTCTTGCCCACTGATCTTATTTTCGATGTCAGATACAGACAGCCCGACAGCAATCTGGCCCAACACCCGCAGCACCGCAGGAGTGAAACGCTCAACATTCCTCACCAAAGAAGATACAACCTGTAAAAATCCCACAAATTCAGAAAAGAAAGTCAGAAGAGTAATGATGTGTGCCTACTGGATTCTACAGCCTTCGGATGTCTTAAATGGCCGTATTTTCTGCCTCAAATTTGTGTGATTAAGCTTGCTCGTGGACTTCTACCATTGAGACTTTGCCTATCATAAAGCACGAGCCAGACAACACAAAAAACAGCAAGATGGGTTCTAGGACTGCACACGGGAGGAGACATGAGAGCTGAACCCTCAATCATCAAAAACGTTGTCTAGTTGAATGAAGAACTGAGTCACAGGGCTGGGCAGATTACCTGCAGTTCCTCTGTTGTCAGGGAGGAGAGAGCTCCTTTTCCCTTTATTCTTCCGAATGTTGTGTTCAAGGTGCAGCTCTTATTGATCCTCTGGGCCAAGCTCAAAGAATCATTCCTGCTCAGGTTGCTCACTGCAGAGGGGCTCAGGTAGCAAACAAATTTGTCTGGGAGACTGTGGGTGGGACACCAGGAAAAGAGGTTGACAATCTGATAGGCAGTGATTCTGATCTTTCTTCTTTTTCCAAAGAATGCTTGCACAGCCCAAGTAACAAATGCAGAAGGGCAAACAAACAACTCAAATGATAAGAATTATTTGCTGACACAGGAAGAAGGTACTTGTAAATTATTTACCCTTAGGTGGAAATCAAATGAATGCAAGGCTTGAAGCATCGTTTGCATCTTAGGCCCCCATCACCAGCTAAGCCAGGCTCAGCAACAACACAAGGATCCTTGGGGCAGTAAATCCTGCCCATGACAGGCTGGCTGTCTGACACACCAGGGATTTACCCTGCTCTCCTTTGTCCTGCACAGACACAGAGTCCCATTTTCTCTTCACTATTCAACAGAGCAAAATCAGAGCAAAACCCTCCCTCCCTGGACCTCTGCAGGGAGAGAGGTGCTGCCTCTGGTTTCAGAGGCTGCCTGCCACCCAAAGCAACATCCCCAAAAGAACAGAAGTTCCAAGGGAAATGTCACCAAGGTCATTTACTGATGGCTTACATACCTTCTCACTGAAGCACACACAGCAGTTTCTGTTTTCCCAAAAAAGAGAGAGAGAAAGGAACTGTGACAGGAATATGTATACAGAACCACATTTGAATCTTAGGGAAATTACCTGGTAAGAAACTCACCATTGAGAGCGGGGCTGGAGCACTGAGTAAGGAGAAAGAGAGAAAAGAGAGAACCATATTCTGCAGTTACAATGATAGTACAGTGTTATTTGTGATCGTTTCATAAAGAGAAGCATGTACATACAACCAATTTATACTTGAATCTGGCTAGAAACACACAAATATCTACACCCAGGTCTCCTTCCCTGCTATGCTTGGGAATTGCCATCTGCAAAACTGAGATCAGTATTGGCTCTGTACTCCAAACAGCCAGAAAGTCACTCAGGCATTAGAACCAACGGGAGGGTGTCACCCTCCTTGCACTGCCTGGTGACATGTGTGCACTGCAAAGACCTGGAGAAGCCATCCCCACCCACTACAACCATCACTGAGGGACAGGAAGGACAGTTAGCCCACATCATAACGCACAGACATTGGTTTGTGGCAACTGATCTTCATCATTGCGCTGCGACCAGGAGGAATCACACTGACCACTAACCCAGACATACTTTGCAAGCAAAGACATATTTCAAACGCAGCATTTGTCTTACCAGATATGTCCCAGCAGGAGCTGCGTCAGCTGCCAGCCAACCTGGAAGAACAATGTGATGTGATTTTAGCAGCACACTCAGGACAGAGGTTCATTCTCACAGTCCCCATCTGGCTTAGCAGATCCCAAACATCAGTCATTTCTCTACATCATTCTTGACACAGCGTTTCACAGAACCAACTGTCAGACCTTCCCCTTGTTCTGACTCTGTGACACCTGTCTGGCAGGCAGGCAGGAGGTACTCCTTTATCTACTCAAAGTCTTTTTCCTCCCAGAGAAGAAAGGGGAGGGAAAGGGGCAGAAAAAACTTCTGGAATGCTCCTTCTCTCCAGGACTTCTTTGTTCAATATCTCTCATATGCCATGACAAGATCAAGGTAAGCGATCAGCCCAGGAGGTCTGACCCACCATGCTTACACATCCATGATGCTTCCAGCTTTGGAGCTTCTTCCTGCTTCTTACGGCATCCACATTGAAATGTCAGTTGTAGCCAAGCCTGTACTGCATTTCACACATCTCCAGCTAAATCCTTGAATGGATTAAAACCATCCTATGCTGCAGAACTGCACACAATGCAGGCCGTGCCACTGTATGACAGTCATCACTCCAGCCTTGTCTGAGAGCTTGGCAGGGATTACTAAATGACATCAGTCTGTCACCGTTGGCTCTTGGCAGGTCTGTGCAAGTTCTCCACTGCTCTACACTTTGTTTCTCAACTTTTGCACTCTTTTTAATGTCAACTTGCTTTTCTCCAGCCGATACCAGGAAGTTGGAAATATGGTGAAATGCAAGCTTAGGAAACCAAAACAGCATACACAGACTCAATTCTCCCTGGCATTGCTATTGTAAAGAACAAGAAACCTGCCAAGCTCAGCATCTCAATAACACAGAAAAAAAAAAAAAAGGGGGGTGGGGGAGGGGAAGATGGGGAAATTCCGTGTGACAGGGCAGAACGAATAAATGCAACAAATGCTACATGAAATGAGAGGCAGGGAGAAGAAGACAATGATTCAATGATTTGAGGTGACGCTGGCAGGCTAACAGGCACAACTGAGGCAGATTTGGTTTTGTCGGTGTGTTTTCTCATGGTGTGTCCAGATGTAAAACAGCTTGTAGGGATGGATGAGAGGAGTCCCTGATCAGTATAACAGCTCTTTGGATTACTAGCTGCTACACCTTTTTTAATCATTTAATTAATGGAGAACTGTCACTAACCAACCGGCAAAGAAACGATACCCATAGCTGGCCAAACGGAGTGCTTTCCTCTAACCCTACCACACATTAGCTTTATTCTTAGACAAAGTCCTGAGTTATCAGGACCACAACCACGAGTTGAGAGCCAAAGGCCATGCTTCCCTGCTTGTAGACAAAGCCAAGACTGTTTCTATCCATAATAATCACTTCCTCCTCATCTCAGATTTGGACCTTGGAAATACACAGCCAAGCCCTTTGGCCCCAGTCTTGGTAAGTCCTTACACACGTTTATCTTTAAGCATGGAAATAATCCCATTGAACTGGAAGAGCAGCGTTCAGAGACCCACGTGGAAAAGGAGGAAGGTGGGAGCCTCTCTGATCCTGTAGGAGAAGCTCAACTCACTATCACAACCATCCTTGTTCTATGATAAAAAATGCCTCATCTCACCATTGCATTAAGAGACATTAACTCTTCCAAGCAACCCACACAATTCTGCAGGACAAACTTCACTCCTTGTATAGGATATCAACATAAAATTGGAAAATCAGATTTTCATCAGTTTCCACAACACACTGATCAGTTTTGAACAGCAACAAGTGTGTAATTAATGAAATAAAGAAAAGAAACAATCTGTTTATTTGTTTTCCTTCCTTAATACTGATAACCAAACCCACTGCAGAGAAAATGACAGCCTCTTTATGTAGGTGCCCCCCAGCTGGCATCTCATTAGCTTGTTTGTAATGTTACAAGTCCATGTTTTATCATCACTGACACTCATTACAAAGGTGATCCCAAATCTGACAAGGAAGAGAGAACAAAGTGCTGACACTTTGGGAAACTAATAAAGACTGCTTTGGAATCCCTCAGCACCAAAAAACAGGAGGAGGGAAAGTAGGGGAATGCAAACAGAACCAGCTAAGGCTATTTTGTAAATAAGTGCCTTCTGCATATTCTAACAGAAGGAGCAATGAGCAGACAGCTCCGTAACGACGGGAGGAAAACTAATTCCACTTCTGTCCTTCCGCTCTGTTCATTACAGAAATTAATACGTTTTGGCTCAAGGATTCAGTAATAAACAAGTGAACCAAAGGCTGAGGATTGCAACCAACCACCAAAGTAGCATCTGGTGGTATTTCAGTACAATCTTCCCTTTTGAGAGTTACCCCAACCACAGCTGCCAGGACACCCTTCCCCATGCAGCAATACTCACTGAGCACAAGGAGGAAGCCAAGCAGCAAAGGTGGCATTTCTGCAGTGGTCTTCAGAGTGCCTGTGCCCACAAGGAATCACCTTATGTCAGCCAAGAAAAAAGCAGAAACGTATAATGCTTAGTTGCAAAAAAACAAACCTGGGTAGGAAAGTTCAAAAGCGCTCATTCAAATAACTGCTTGCTGAGTTAATTTACACACATCGACAACCTTCACAAAGCCTATCTGAAACTGGATCCAAAGCACGTGAAGCTAATTGAGAGTATGCTCAGCCTGATCAAGCAGGGAGAATTCAGAGTTAGTGAAACTAGACTCACTGCTATCAATGCCCTGAAGTTGGTGGGCTCCGCTCTGCAGAGGAGGACAGCAGCTTCCACAACCTGCTCGGATGGTTAAACGTGGCAATCACCTCCCAGCCACCAGTCACTGGGTCCTCACTGTGCAGCTCCCTGATCGTAGAGGGCTGCTTTTCACTGAGCAAACCAGGGTGTGTCTCTGGCTTCTCAAAATTACATCTGAAATTACAGGATGGATTTGGAGCACCGGACACACCTATAAGTCCTTGAAGATGCAAACGTTTAACAGTGCAAATAAAAGTGTGGTTTTTTGTTAGTGCTTGGTATTCCCTTGGATACCATTGGAAACACTGATCTCAAAGAGTGTCTGCGCAGAGTGAGCAGGATGAGAGCAGTGAATAAGTGCATTCCCAGTGCTCCAAACTTGACTCGTTTGCCATTCATGGGATGCAGCAATTATACAGCTACAGAACCCTAATCTCTGAGATCACTATCTCCCTATCACCAGAAACAGCCTTTCTCTCAATAAATCTGCACAATTCCTAGAACATAACTTTATGGACTTTCCAGTCCTGCCAAGCTGCTCTAATTAAAACACTGTTTACTTTTTGCAATTAAGAGCTTGCATTTGGTTATAAGGGGTCTGTGTGCAGTAACTGCATGCTGCAGGAGATGATGAATGACTTGATGGATTTGTCCCGCTCCTTAGGCTGAAAAACACATGGAATGGGTCCTCACAATCTCCCCAGGACTGTGCATCAGCAGTGTTCTCTCCAATTAACGGTAAGCCTACAAGCACTTCAGCAAGGAGAACTTAGCAAGCACAATCTGCAAGACTAAAAGTGAGACCGGCTGCAGATTTTAACAAGAGAGGGATGTTAAACTGCCTTCCATCTGGTTCAGACTTCTTTTCTCTGACCCTCAGATCTGAGTCCTCAAGCCAATAAGAAACTGCCCACAATAACTCTCTCAATTTCTTTGGGTGCAACCGAGTAATTCTGCATACTCAAATTTGAAAATCTGTCTTTGGTCACTTTATTGATGTTTTTTCAAGACAAGGTTCCCCATCAGCCATTTAAATCCCAGGCTCAGGCTTGTCCCATCACACCCACCTACAACTCCTGTGTTTGTGGCAATGCAGAGAAAAGCTGGTGTTGACTCACAGCACCACCACATACCCAAAACCGGCTCCCTCCCCACTCCCAGTTTTCTTAGCACACTTAATATGTTTATCAGCTATTTTGAAACTTGTACAAGATTTCTGATTCATACTTATTGTTTCTCTGACCTAGAAGTTCATAGGATGCCAAACATGAAAGCAACTCTTATCAGCTTCCATCCAAGCTAACAATTTCTATGCAAACTTGAAACACATCATTTTGTAAATAACCAAACTCATGGGTTTCCAGTTCAAAGCAAGAAGGTGCTTCTCCAGGAAATCCAAATGAAGTCTCCCTGAGACAGATGGAAGATCCTTCAATCAGGCTTCAAATACCATAGCATATGCCTTTCAAAAAGGCATAAGCAAGCAGGCAGCTCACAAAGGAAGGTCAGATAAGCCCGTGTTGCTGCTGAGCCCTGATCATGCTGCTGGAAGAACTGCAGGTCCAGAAAAGAGTCAATGAAGAAAGCAGCAACATGGCACAGCATAGCTCTGCGTCTGCAGTCAGATCCACTGCTTCTCATGGGGGGTATCCGAAGGTGAAACAGAAAAACAGGATGGATCTGAAAAGCAGAAAAATCAACAGTGAGCCTCAGCCGCTGATGAGGAAACCAGGGGAGGGGGGCAATGCAGAGTGTCAGGATTTTCTGCTTGTGTTGATCAGGTAATCATACGTACCAAAAGAGTGTGCCAAGCAACCCCCCCCCAATGGGGAGAGAAGCCAGAGTTCATGAAGGCAAGGAGGAACTTCCATCTGTAAACAAACTGTTATTTTTCTTAGCTCTGTTCACAAAGCGGCTGAGCAGAAGCATCAAATATTTGGCAAAATTCTGATTATTACAGCGAATAAGGCTGGAGCTGATTTACGGCTTTGTATCTGCTCAAGTAAGCATAAGTAAGAGCTACAGCTTCCTGAAATAGGCTTCTGGCTAGAGGATTTTTGGATGTGATGCCACATTCAGACTGACCACTTTGTAGCACTGGATGCTGGGAACAGCAGTTTGGCCTCCTGCAGGTTTTCCTGCACTTTCTACATGCCAGCCTGACCCAGCCTGGGGACACAGCCACATCATCACAGGAACATTAACCATGCGTGGCAGCACAGCTTCGAGATGAGGGTAAGATTTGCAGATGGATGGTCAAACAGGAGAACATCACAGCCTCTCACAAAGTGACATCACTCTGGAAAAGTAGATTTTATGCCATAATTCAGTAATAACCCTCATGCTAACTAGAAAAGAGTGGTGCAGGTGCTTCATTCCTATTATCTTAGCAACATGAAGCAATTCAGGTAGCAGCTGTGACTAAGCCAGAATGAGATATTTGCAGCCCACACCTGGTAGACAAGTCTTTCAGGGGATGGAGTCCAGCACGCCCTCAGCTACCACCTCTCCAGAAGCAGAGCTCTCCTTGTCATTAACTTCATTTCCACAACGTGCCCTACGTAAGCCCTGCTCTCCCCACCTTTGATGAACTTCTCTCATTTTGCAGCCCCTCATTCACAAACTAATGGGAACACAGAGCATGCAACATAAATGCTGATAAAATTCCCTGTTGGTGCGAGACAGCTTGAGATCCCATCTCATTTGAGAAGCACAAAACTGAAAGAGACTTCAGTCAGCCCTTGCCCCATGGTACTAGTGGATACAGCCCTGCCGACAGAAGTGCCTGCAGCCTGACCTTGCATTGGCATCTGAGGGGGATTTTAGAGCTCATCTGTAAAAACAGTCACTTCTAGTTCAATGCCATTACTGAGATCTCTCTCTGCCTCTCTTCCTTCTTGCATTCCTCCCTCCCTGCAAGCATCCCTCTCCTGAAACTGCAAATAATCCGATGTTTTTATGTTACCTCCTCCTCAAATGCACAAATTTCCCTGCAATAGCAAGTGGGGAATGAAGCCTAGTTTTGCATCATGATTTCTTAACACTCACACTGAAGGGTCATGGCAGGAGGGCAGTCAATGAAACCTGCAGAGGGTGGGTAGAAGTGGGCCAGCCCTATGACACCGCTTGTGCCATGGGAAAATGAGTCAATGCATTCACAACCCTCTACTCTCTCAGCCTGACAGAGCCATCGAGGGCACCTCAAGTGTTATTCAGCAACATTAAATTGTACAATTGGTTGTCGATGTGTTCCTGCCGTGTTAAGCCAGGTGTGGCAGCAGGCAGTAAATCTCTCCCGATCCCATCTCTGCCACGCACACCACACGCCCTGCTCAGCCCAGTCACTGCACTTCCCTGTAGCTTTCATGCAGAACTACAGGGGTTTCAGGCTGTCTCAGAAAAGTCAGATCTCCCATTACGTAGACAGAGCACTCTGGGGAAGCAGAGCCAGGCAGCAGATACACGCTCACACCACAGACAAAATTCCCATCCAAACACGGGCCCAAGAGCAAGCAAACTGCATGGGAGACCACTACCCTAGATGACCTAACAAGAACGTTTAACCATGAGTTTGTACAAGATGTTGTCAGGCTTTCACTAATGTCAGACTAGCGCTGAGCTCATCTGCAAGCCTGCATGGGCTCCCACAACTCACAGGGGTCACACAGCCCTACTGCGTGCCCCAAAATCAGAAGGAGAGGTTTAAGAACAGGAACAACAGAGCACAAAATAAAGTTTGCTGAAGAGAAACCAAAAGGGGCAGTTAAAAAAAAAAAAAAATGTTGCAGGTGGCATAAAAATTGTAAAAAGGCATATTGAAGGCTGAAAGCAAACACATGCTGCCAGCAAAGAAAATCAAAGTGCCGTGATAGTACAGAAGGGCAAAGAGGCAACTGGAAGTGAGGAGGTATCTTTCAAATAATTGACGTTTTCTGTTCCTACGTTAGTTGCCTCATGAAAAAGAAAGCTGTCAGGACCCAGCAGGGACAACACGATCCAGGTACAAAGAGAGGATATGGAGACATGCAACTCTAACAGCAAAACTAAATTAATTCTTTTTATTCATGTCCATCACACATAGATACTAATAGAAATCTAAGACATAAGCAGCTTCAAGACCACAAAGGCAGTGCTATGATACAGTCTTTGCTTGCACCCAGCTCTTATTTTACCCTCCCTGCATAGATCTCAGGCTTACTGGGACTTGGCACACAAAGGAAGACTCCCCCACAGCTGAATTAAGCCTCTGCGAAAATTCTCCTCTCCTTATCTCACTAAAAATGCAAACAAGGAAACACTACTAAATAAATAACCACACTTGAGAACTGTGATTTCATTGGCATCAAACCAATCACTGCTCAATGACTT
Source organism: Tragopan temminckii (assembly GCA_028571105.1). Taxonomy (NCBI): domain Eukaryota; kingdom Metazoa; phylum Chordata; class Aves; order Galliformes; family Phasianidae; genus Tragopan; species Tragopan temminckii. The sequence goes on from JAOWBP010004330.1 coordinate 6,307,466, forward strand.
AGTGCTTCCATTGCAGAACAGTCCTGCCCTCGCTCCGGCTGCTCTTGACTAAAACTGCTGCTTCCAACTTGCAGAAAAGAAAGGTAAATTAGGTTAGGTAAGGTTATACACATTTCAGGGAAGGTAAATTGGAGCAGAAAAAGTTACACGATCTGTCTCGTTGACACGTCCATCACAGGATGGGGTCAGAGTTTGGGGGCAGGTTTGCAAGCTGGGAAGTCTCAGGGCAGCAGAGAGGGAGCTCCGAAGGCTGTCCTCCAGCATCCTCATCTTATATCCTTTTTACATGTGGTTTGCCACGATGGGCAAGGAGGTTGAACGGTTACAAGCTGAGATATAGGCAGGGGGTATGAAAAGGACACGTCTTTGAAGAAAACCAGAGAAATTTCTTTTGGTTCCTTAAGACTTCATTTTCAGTTCCCAAAAACACGAGAGATTGTTCCTTGGTTAATCATCACACAGCTTATGGTCTCTGTGGATTTTCTGTACCAATAAAAGTGGCCACTGGTTCAGAAAGCAAGTGAACAATACTCTCAGACCTATTATCAGTGCAAGTGTATTTTCAAATTGACAGGGATGACCCTTATCTCGGTGCAGATCTTCAAAAGAATGCGTTAGCAGGTCACATCCAGCTCTGTGACTGCAGAATTGCGTACCTAGTCGTTAAATGTCACCTGGAGAAATTTTTTTATAAATAAGGCAGTACTTGGTTCAACACGCAACTTGTCTCACTTCTGCTTGCTTAAGCATTCGGTTACAAGCAGGGAACATGTGAAAATAAACATTATTGGCTTTGAGATGGTACTGTGCCCACACCTACAAATTCCAAAGGGGTCAACAAGAACCTGACACTGAAGGTTTGTTTCTGACAGCTCATGCAAGACCGTCAGTGCTCACCTCCATGCAGTAACAGGTCTTCACTCAAGGCTACTTCTGAATTGCAAAGGAGAAGACAAGAAAGCCAAAGGTCTCAGAGACCTGCCTACCTTCAGACAGCCCATTCCTTGGCCACCCCAGGAAAAAAACCCAGTCCCGATTTGTCTCCTCCTGCAGTAACTCCACAGTAAACCCTCTCTGGACACCCAGCATCCCCACTGCACACTATTAAAAGAAGTACCACAGAAACAAATAAAAAGGCAGAGGAGATGATTAAGAGCGGAGATAAGGAGGCCAAAGAGCACCAAATATTACTAGAAGCTAGAAGTAAAACTCAACCATCACATCACACCTTGCCAGAACTTTACATGAGATTCTGCTTGTTTTCTACCTCCTTCTCTTCTCTATAATCACTTTTGAGTTGCACAAAGTCAAAAACCACATATATCTAACAGTCAAACCTCCTGAATTATAAGCTTAATAAAACTGAAAAATAAGTACTGTGAAGTCTGTTTTTCCTCTTTCTTGGCAAGGTTTCTGTTCATGCTGGTATTGTGACTGGCAGCACTGGAGCAGAAGTGTTGTTTAGCAGTGCCCTAGTCCTGTTTAGCTCCCCATCAGGGTACAGAGGTCCTCCTGACACATCAGCAGCCAGCTTTAAGAAACATGACCAGCTTTAAGGTAACCGTCATTGGAAAAGCAGAGTTCAGCAGCGAGGCTCAGAGCTCACACATGCTCCTGGGAGCCCAGTCCAGCCTTGAAAGACAGCTTAGAAAGAACCAGGTTGTTACAACGTTGGGTCTTTGGCCATTAGTACTGGCTGTACCATGAAACTCACACTATTAAAAGCATTTGGCATCCAGCATTCTGAGAACAGTGCTACTTGTGTCAGCTGCTATGCCACGTTCTCAATTCCTATGTCTTTCTGTGAACAGGTTCTCCCAAAGCACACACCTTCTACAGCACCAGGTATGAAAGGGTGAGGTGCTGTGGGTATCCAGCAATGCTTCCATCCTGCCCTGAAGTACCGTCAGCACTTGGACATCTCTATTATGCACTCAAGTGCAGCAAAAAATAGCTATAATTGTCAGGCACTCCTTACTCTCAAGTACAAAGCAGCTCTGTATTCTTTAGCTTCAAGAAAATGGTCTCCTGTATGAGTCAGCTGCCTACTAAAAATCTTTATGTGATTTCAGTTGTTTCCCCTCACAGTAAGGCTGACACCTTGCGATGTAACAGCAGTCTGACCTCCCTCTCTGCTTTGTATACAGATAGACATCCATGGGTGCACACACAGCCACCTACAGATGGTGACGTTATGTGCACTCCTAAGAGAGGAGGAATAAAGAGAGAGCCTGCCTCAGGAGAGTCAGAGATCCAGCTCGCGAACTGGAAAGCCTACCTCAGTTTGCTATGTGACTGACCCTAAGCCCCATCAAAGGCCCCCAGCTTTAAACACCCTTTTGAAGCACTTTCTCCCCACACCAGCACCTCGCTATCACCAGCAAGGAATTTGTTTCAGTTCACAGTAACGTCATGCCCCTAGCAGGCAGTGCTTTGTAAAGCAGGCTAGGGAAGCTTTAACCCCTTTGTGTCACACGTGTGTCTGATGAAAAGGATACACCAAGCAAGACTATCAATAAACCAGGCTGGACGTCACGTTCAAAGCAGCACACGGAGCCACCTGCAGGCGTTTCGCTTGCATCGTGGATTTCCAGGACAGGAGAAATACGGGCTATGAAGCAGCACGCCAGAATTTGCGTGGCCAAGAGCTTTGTGGGCTCAGGATACCCCATCAGATTTCCTCAAGCAACGCCACAGCCCTATCAGCAGCCTTCAGCAACCATTACACCCCTTTATCCACTCATGGAAACGAAACTCTGTCCTTCGAAGCACCGAGCTTATCTCCCACGCTGAACCCTGAGGCACACAACCTGCACGACTCCCTAGCACATTTCACGACAGCGCCTCGCTTGACGGCAGTGTGGCATCGCGCTTTTACGACAGTGTCGCAGCCCCCTGCCCTCCCGCCGGCTTCCGCGCTTGACGGCGGCGCGGCGACGATGGCGTCTCCCTTCAGCGGGGTGCTGCAGCTGACGGACCTGGACGACTACATCGGGCCGTCGCAGGTGAGTGCTCAGGGGGCAAACCAACGCCCGGAGAACCGCCCTAATCTGCTCAAAGATACCGGCAGGGCGAGGGTGCTGCTGGGGGACAAAACGAGTCGTAGCTTTGGAAATAGGACGAGGAGCATAAGCAATAAAAATGGCACAGAATGCTACAGCGCCCTCGGGACTCGATCGCAGAACAGTACAGAAATCTGGAAGCAGCCCTTCTAGGCTGCCAGAGTCCTTCCGACGTGCCATGGAGCTCCGTTAGCGATGCTGCGGTGACCACGCCTCCATCCGTGACAACTGGCAGTGAGGAATGCAAGATCGTCTGTCAGATTTGAGGGGGGATGGCTTTGCAGGCAAGCCTCTGTTCCTGTCCAGGCTCCTTAGAACGCAGCTCTGTTGTTCAGAAGGCTTTGGTGTGATGCTGACAAAGTGTTCATTCTGTAAAAAAGGGGTAAGGTTCTGTCTTTCTGTTTTCCCGTGGTGGTCGTAGACACAGCCATAGATCCAGCATAATTTAAAGCAGGGTAATAGACGTTCACTCGAGAATGATTGCTTGGGTTTGACCATTCTAGTTTATTTTAAACCTGCCTTCCGCATTTCATCGCTCGTCTCTTCAACTCCTGTGTTTTATTTCTCTTTTAGGAATGCATCAAACCTGTAAAGGTGGAAAAAAAGCCTGGGAAAGCAGCAGCTAAGATCAAAATCGAAGCCGATGGGAGCTATTTTCAGATCACTCAGGTATGCCTGACTGTTCTTTGCTAGTGTAAAATATCCAGACGATGCTAATGGAGAGTCATGCATTTAAATAGGATACAGCTATTTAAGGACCACGATGTGAGAACGCTGATGACAACAGCAAAATTTATTGCAAATCTTTTTTTCCAAAGTTTACCTTTTTAATGATTGGGTTTTGTAAGTCAGTCTGGTTTTGTTACATGCTCTGAATCACTGTTGTTGATTACTGGTGGGTTTTATTCTAAGAGCAGATAAGCTGAGAATTCTTTTTTTGCTATCCTAGATTATTTGAGACGTCTTCTCTTATTGCATGATTTCACACAGCGGAGTCCTTACTCAAAAAAGAGATTAAATTAGATACTCTTAAATTTTGCTCTCATTTTTTTATATTATATTTTCAACATTTGTTAAACAGCACGCAGAATTTGTAAGCTAAGTTGTGTGAAGGGATTTACCTAGAAGAGATCACAGAATCACAGATTAGAAAGCATCACACACTGATACTTTGCCATACAGTTCTCCCTTCAGTATCTCTGCAACACACCAACGTTACAGAACATTCAGCATCAATTTAGAATAGTAGCACATTTGTAATCTGGTTGCACAATCTCTTTAGAAGGAGGGAAATTCAAGATTCCTGTGAAGAAATGGTTGCAGTATTCAATAGTATAAGCAGCATCTGGCAGGGGTGGCAAAGCTGGCACGCTCTCTGCTGTGCAGTGTTCAGTGCATGCTGGAGGTCAGTGCTTCAAGGCTTAGGATCTCTGCGGTTTACGGTTTTGTGGTTAAAATTGCAGCTGCAATCTGTAGCAAGAAGGACTGTATTTGCACCTGGGAAAGAATAATGCCAATGTTCTGAAGCAATGTCAGCCCACCTGATAGCAGAAATGATTGTGGCCAAAGCAACTGTTCTATACTTAATGACAAGTTATTGGTCTCGCTAAAGTTTTCCTAAAGTTTCTCAACGTATTTGCTTAGGCATGCCAAGAAATTCCATGAAGAATGGAATTCTCCTTTCTTTGGAGAATCTTTCTTTGAAGAAATCTTTGAATTTCTTCAAAGATGCAAGCTTCAAAGATGCCTTTCTTCCTCCTTGTCTTATTAAAAGAAAAAAAGTACTTCTGCTCTTGATAAGCCAGGAAGGTAAAGAGGACGATATCTTTGTTACTAAACATAGTAAAGATGAGAAACTGCCACCCTGCTCAATTCTGTACTGTGACCAAAACTGAGTCTCATCTGTTTCTTCCCAGGATGGAGAAGCACAGAAACTGGAGAAGGCTAAAATTACTCTGAACGACTGTTTAGCTTGTAGTGGCTGCATTACATCAGCAGAGAGTGTTTTAATCACTCAGCAGAGCCATGAAGAGTTCTACAAAACTCTAGCTTTTAACAAGGTAGGTGATGAGACAGGGGTAGGTAGGCTGCAGAATTTGTAGATATTAATGCTTTGGTGTGATGCATCTGCAGGAGAACACATTGCAGCTGTACACATAAAATCTGAATATGCTCTCAGTATAGAGTAGATTTGTCTAATTTCTAAAAAGTTGTCATAGGTTTTGAAATTGCTTTTTAACGTAGTAAGTTACTGCATTAGAAACTTGGGAGTAATACTGGGAAATATTTCCTGAAGTTCTAGCATGCTACAGTACTAGCATGTGCTGTGTTAATACTGTCTGAACAGCTCTTTTTTATTTTTATTTTTTTTAAAGACTGCAGCTCCCAATGAACAGAAGTTGGTGGTGGTTTCTGTTTCACCACAGTCCAGGGCTTCATTAGCTGCAAAATGTAAAATGAGTGTTCTGGAAACAGCGAAGAAGTTGACTGCATTCTTAAAGAGTCAAGGTAAGTGCTGCATTGTGCCCTACCCATCGCAGAGGGGACTGCAAGGGGATATGAATTAAATACAAACTTTGTGCAACTTCAGTCACAAAATAAACTTGGGAGTAATGGAGGAAAGGAGCTTTAAATTATTCACATTCCTCCTATGACTTTTGCTCTTGTCTTACTGTGCTGATGTGCTGGGGAAGACGGTTCACTCTCAAGCACAGACTGATAGCTGTAAGTAGGACATGTAGCTTGCTGCTTGTATCTTCTTTGTGAATTTTAATATGCATGCTGTACCACTTAGGTGTGCATTATGTATTTGACACAACTTTCTCAAGAAACTTCAGCCTGCTGGAGAGCCAAAAAGAGTTTGTAAAACGCTTTCGAAAGCAACCTGAAGACAAGAAGGCTTTGCCAATGCTAGCTTCTGCCTGTCCAGGTACAGTACAAAATTAGTTACAGGAATAATAAGATGTCATTCTAATAATACACCCATACAAGAACTCAGAAAGCTACTCAGAAAAGTTCATATGGATTAATTTGCTTAAAGTATTACTCTTTACAAAGAGGTCTTGGTGTTAATAGTGGTAATGGTCTATAGAAATACCTACTGATCTCTATAATTGGAATTGTTACACCTCTTTGCCTTTTGTACTGAGTCTGAAAATGGTTATGAATGGGTGGCGAGGCTGGGATTGATGGGCTGTGGGCAGAGTGAAGGGGTGCTTGTTATTTATATATAAATATACATAAAAAGATGTATATTATTTATTGATTGCAACTATTTGCTAATTATTATCTTTTCAGGTTGGATCTGCTATGCAGAGAAAACCCATGGCAGTTTCATCATTCCTTACATCAGCACCACTAAGTCTCCGCAGCAGATAATGGGCTCCTTGATAAAGGGACATTTTGCAGAGCAGCAGGTAAGGTGTATTGAACACAAGCTGATACATTTTCCTATACTGTTTACATTAAAAATTGAAGATAAATTTGTTTTTTTCTTGCACATTGCCAGCTAAGGCACTGTCACTCTCACTTCTGTGATACCTATGGAGAAACTTGCAACTGGGACAGCAGCACTAAGTTCATGCTTCATGGATTACTTAAAATCTCTGTACATTATTCTGAAAGTCTAAGGAATCTGATTTTTCATGATTCTTGTGCTTATATCTCACTTGTTTCTGTGTGTTTTTTTCCTGCTGTTCAAGGCTGGTGAACAAGTTAAAATAAATTATCCCAGAATGAAACTTCAGTCAGTGCATACGTGCAGATCATGTCTCGTCTAAAAATTGCTTGCTCTTTCCCAACTTCATGTTCTCTTTCAGTTTTACTTAGTTCTGTTCTCAATCTTTAACCTTTGGAATCTTTCCAAGTGTAAATTTGGTGCTTAAAGACTAGTGTTACAGCCCAGAGTTGTCCAGCAGCAAACTTAAGCACCATATATGCTTGTATGATTTATTGTCCATTAATGAGCACTGGCTTAACAGTTGCATTAAACAAATGCTGACACGTGCATACTTGTTACAAAAACTGGCAGCTGTTAAGAATATTTGGCACAAGATAGTGAAACAATAGCCTTGAGTCAATGACATATTTCCTCAGTTTGTACTTATTTTGCTGGATGGCCATGAGGATTTTGTCCAACTTCTGATATTTCTTTGTTGCTGATGCAGGGGCTGCATCTTAGTAGCATGGAAGAAACATGTCATCTAACTGAACAGTTAGGATTTCTCCACTGATTGATTTTCAATCATTTGCACTAGGAAAAGCGGGGGGAAAGACCATGGAAGACCTTATTGTTGTCATTTTCTACAGACTAGAATTGGGTTCTATGAGAGAAAAAAAAATATATATTTTCATGTTCAGTAAAAAAGGATAATATTTCCAGAGGCATGGCACTATTAGTTTCATCATTCTCATTTATACTTGGAAAACAACTCCCACAAGACAGTTTTGATATTGACCAATGCAACTGCTTTGTCTTTTTCCAGCACTTACCACCTAATAAGATATATCACGTAACAGTAATGCCCTGTTATGACAAGAAGCTGGAGGCTTCAAGGCCAGACTTCTTCAACCAAGAGTACCAGACTCGCGATGTGGACTGCGTAATCACCACAGGTAAGCAGAGCCAGAGGCAGCCCAGATCATTTCTGGACTGTTTTAATGATCCTTTGTCAATGATGGATGCATGGATGTACAATCCATGTAATGCATGGATATTGCTGTAAAATTTATCTCCAGTAATGCCAGTCGTGTCCTGGTAAAGACTTCATATGCAGGCTTAGATACTGATCTGTGGGTTTCATTTTTCTTTATCTCCAAAATAAGCTTTTTGTACCTGTGGTTCTGTTTTAGGAGAAGTGCTGAAGTTGTTGGAACAAGAAAAAGTATCTCTCTCCGATGTAGATCCTGCTCCTTTGGATACTATGTAAGAAATCTCATTTGCACCTTCAAACAGGTTCATTTCCATCCAGTATCCATATCAAGTTCAGCAGAATTCACTTTCTACTACTGTTTTACTATGCATAAGTCTGCACGTGTTGGCATTTTATGGTTTGTTTTTTTTTTTTGTCAGTACTTTCAAATCATTATAGCTGTGCATTAAGTACTTTATCTGCAGAATACAATGAGCCTGTAACTATTTGCTAGATCCTAGTAGTCCAAGGATTAGCAATTCTTACTCTAAATTATTGGAACTGCTAAAACTGCTCTGTAAGAGTATAATTGCAAAATGATTATGTAGAGAAGTACAAACAGTATCACAATCATTTACTGTTACAATATGGCAGATGGAATCCCCATAAATTCTAACTGCAGACTTAGAAAAATGGAGGAGTCTAGGTCAGTGATACAAGTGTGCTGTAACAAAGCCTGTTACAGGGCTGTACTCAGTTTGCTTATATCCCTTCATTATCTGAGCTACTGTAAAGATTCTGGTATTGAAGCAAAATATTGAGGTCACAACTCATCTGAAGGAGCCTTTGTGAAAACATGAGAACTTAAACACGTGCAAACCAGATGAGAGTTCAGTTGCATTAACTGAAAGCTAACATCTGGTTAAGTGATGACTGCAAAGATCTAAGAGACTGTAGAAATATTGAAATCAGATTTTAGCCCTCTGAATTGCCATCCAGTAGTGGTTCCACACTGATCACTAAACCAAAGCATTCTCTTTCTAAGAAGTGTCTTTGTAGCACTTTATTATCATACAAAGAGAAAAGCTACATGTGTAGCAACCTGTATATAGTATTAACAGTTATTAACAATGTGGTTCAAGTCTACTGCTCAGAGTTTCCAGGAGGGATTTTGATAGCCCAGATATGCAGCAGATAGCACACACATAGGGCGTGACAGTGGTCTACTGACAGCTGTATCCCTTTGCAGATGTGACACTGTGGTTTATTTCTAAATAGGGCTTAATTTTTTTTCCCAGTCCCAGCTGAGTTCCACTGGCAGCCTTTGCTGAGGAGATGCCTGATTAGCACATGTATGTTCCCAGAACTATAAGCAGAAGTGTCCTTACACGAGGCCCATTTCATAGTTCTGCTTTCACTGTTTTGAACATTGGCCACTTCTGTGCTTTGGTGTATGCGTGTAAGGTGTTCTACTAGCACAGATGTATTTATGCATTCTGAGTTTATGAGTTCCTCCAGTATTGTCTTTTTTTAAAATGGTTTATGCACAAATTCCTTTCACATCTAAAAATTATCCTCCACTGTAATAAAGGTCTGCATGGCTGCATCCCAAAAAGTCAATTTCAGCAGTTGCCCACATAAATAAGCATTTTGTTCTACCTGCTTTATCGTTATACTGCGAGCAGAAAATCAAGGAGATTATAAAAACATTCTGAAGTGTTTGGACTCAGTTAGGAAATAACACTATGAAAGTGTCAGTTATAAGATAGAACAAAATGTCTAATTACTTGATAAAAATCTCTGGCCAACTTCCTAGGAGTACATTGTGAGGGCAGTGCCTCATGCTCATGGTGATAAAGTGCCTCTGTAACCTTTTGCTAGCTTTAACTTACTCAGTAAATTGACTGCTTATAAACAGCACGTATTCCTCAGAACTTGGAGCACTAACATAAGCAGTCCAATGGCTGTTGTTCTGCTTTATCCTCCAGCACGTGGAAAAGCCCATTGAGAGGTTATTACATTTGGCAGCGAGAATGAGATGAAGTGCCAGAAATCCCAGGACTTCTGCTGTTATAACTGTTTGCTCCAGGCCAGCACTGCTGCTTGCTGGCAGCCTCATTTTAAGAGAGTTGCAGTACGTGAGGCCAGACACACTGAAACATTTCATTAATGAAGCTCAGTTCCTGTAAACAAGATCAAATTAAAAATAGTTTCTGAATGCCATCACAGGCTAACATGTTGCCTTCTGCAGTTTTTCTACAGCTGAGATTTTATCTGCAAGAGGCAGCATCTTCCATTTGACTTGAAACTATTTGGCCTGCATTCAAGTGTTTTCCCTTCTGCAGCTGTTAGTAGGAAAATGCAAGTGTCACTGCCTGATGAGCACTTAGAAGCATATCCCTCATCTTATTATTCTCTCATAACAAAAGCTATTGTTGTAGCTTCCATCTGGTGAGCTGTTTTCAAGAAACACTATCTTGACCTCTGAATACTTGGTTGTGTTTTGGCAAGTCAGTGGGATGGAATTATTTGTGCAACTTGAACATGTAAGTTCTGTTATTACATGAGTGCGGCTGTTCAACACCAGCAGTGTGCTGAACTTGAAGCAGGGTCCTGCTGAGGACAACCACGTACAGGGCAAATGCCCTGGCACTGTGAGGTTTGTTCATCTGTACACTGTATAACTTCAACCACATGAAACCACAGCAAATAAGGTTTCATCTCTGTGCTTGGAATTGCAGCACCAGAACCTTCCAGAAGTGTTCTGTCCTGCCCTGGCAACCACATATAAGGACCTGGTTCAGCAACAAGCTCAGCTTTTGTTGGTGCTGCAGAAAAGACTTCAGGACTGCTGAAGTGTCTCTTGACTGAGATGACTTCTCTCTGATTACGTTTTCCCAGGGAGGCATAGGCCACACAGATCCATACCACCAGTGCTTCATCATTTTCCTCCTTCCATTTCCAAGTATAATAATAAGCTGTTTGTAGATCCACTGAACAGTAACTTAACAAAAAACATTGATTTGAGACTTGCCCTCTAACTCAAATGTTCCCAAATATTTTTGGTGTGTGAAGAGTAAGTTGGCAGCAGGGTCAGGTCCGGTGAGGGTGTTTCCACAGAGTTTGACCCAAGGAATATTAGACAGCACAGGGTTAAACCCACAGAGCCTGAAACCATAAGTAATCTGTTCCCAGGAGAAAGGGAAAGGGTTGGAGCTCAAAGGGAGCTGGTGCCTGGCTTGTTCTGCTGCTTTTAAATTCCCTGGATGAATAATTCCACTATCAAAAGTCTCACAAGACTCACAACATCATGTTTCTATTAGTAGTACTGAAGATATTTTGGCACTGAGCTAATGAAACTTCTCCTTGCTCAAAGGAGCGATGGGCTTTGTGTTGTCTGTTCCATTGAATCACTAAAACCACTTCTTTTTTTCCTTTCCCCAGGTTTAATAGTGCCACGGAGGAGGAACTCACTGGCCACTCGGGAGGTGGCTCTGGTGGCTATTTGGAGCACATATACAAGTATGCAGCCAAGGAACTCTTTGGCATTGAAGTGGATACAATTCAGTACAAACCTTTAAAGTATGAAGTTTAAAGCTTTTATAACAAGTACTTTTTTTTTTTTAATTGCAATTCTTTTTATGCTGCTATCTTTCAAATGGGTTTCACTTTCTTTGCATCGTTAAATGTTTTCCTTTGAGGCATGGGAATCAGCTTCTCACTCCCACAGTTGCTGAGCCATAAATCAGCCAGCACTCCGTGCAGCCTGGCCTTTGGAGATTCTGAGCCCCTTCACCACCCACACACTTCTGGCCTGATGGATTTTCCCAGTATCAAGTTGCAGACAATTTTTAGAGCAATTTAGAAGACAGAGCTCACAGGGATCTCAGTTGTCTCACCTGCAATCAGGCTGATAAAAGAGCTTTGTTACTAATCTAGCTATCACAGAACAGAAAAATCTCACGTCAGGACTTCGGAGCTGTGCTGTAACTGTCATGGTTAAGACAGAAAGTTACTTAAGTTTGGGTGCAGAGGCTGAAAAGCTGCAAGTCCTGCTAGCTTCCCAGATCTTAACGTACCATTTGTAACGAGTTGTATCCTTGATAAGCATTATTAATGGTTAAAATTCTCTGGTGTACAAAACAGTCCCTCACAGTCTCAATACAAAATAATAAAAGTCAAATTACTTTTATCAAGAACAGGCATCCCCACTAATGTTAGGAGTCTGGAAGTCTTCAGTGGTCGGTTGCTCCCTAGTTTAATGATCCACTGCAATTTAAAAGCTTCCTTCAGTGGCCTCACTGATGTATGAGTTGACCGAAGCCAGCTCAGGTGGCCTGTCACAGTGAAACCTTAGTTCAGGTCCCATTTGCTTGGGTTGTAAGGATTTATTCAACACGGGTGTTCTTCAAAAAATTCAGTTCAGTGGGTGCTCAAACAGGAAAAGTCTGAAAAGGATTTGTAAGCTGGTTCTTTCATCTGTTTTGTTTGGGTGGCAAAGAACTAGGACAGCTTTCCTGAGTAAGAATTCACAAAGAACTTTGTTCCAACACAGGGTTCTTTGAAGTTTAATATAGAAGTTAATTTGGATAAGACATTTTCTCTCTTCTTCCTCAGAAACAAGGACTTCCAAGAGGTGACACTGGAGAAGGATGGAGTAGTTCTGCTCCAGTTTGCTTTGGCATACGGGTTTCGAAACATACAAAACTTAGTGCAGAAGTTGAAGCGAGGGAAGTCACCCTATCACTACGTTGAAGTCATGGCCTGCCCATCAGGTGAGACTGCATAGAGACTTCCCTGTTACAGCCTATAGCTGTAGGAATCACACAAAATTATAACTAAAATATAAGAAACATTGACAGCTTCTCACATTCTTGATACTGTGGCAAAACCTTCCAACGCCCTTGGAACGTGAGAGTCACATCAGAGTTCAAAGCAGCATGCATGTTTTCCTAACTGGAAGCTAACAGTTCTTCAGGATTTAAGTAATTACAGCTAAGTTCCATGTTGAAATTTTACAAATAGTTCTTTTAAGGAAGCCCTCCTGCCTTTAAGCTCTATAGTACATCAAGACATTCATCCTCTGAAACTACACAAGTGTTACACTTCCAGCAAATGCTGCTTGTAGCTGGTGGAAGTCTTTCTTGCCATCCCTAATTTGTTTATTGCAAGATCTCCATTTTTCCCCTTCAGGTTCTTTTTGAATATATGAGTAAAGAGTACACTGAGTTCTAACCTAGCCTGAAACAATGCTGAGCTGCAAACAAACACTCTATTCCAGAGGGCCCATGCAACTTCCAGCCTAGAAGTCTGCTCAGCACCAAAGAGCCAAGCACTGCTTAAGGCTTCCACATACTATGCAGCCCAACATTTATGTCACACCTACAGCACAACAACAAATTCAGAACGTGTCCTAAGGATATTTGTCTTACCTTCAGTTGAGGCTGCAGGGCTGTTCTCACCTAGCTGCCATTCTGGGCTCTTTTTTTGTGGAAAGAAAAAGAACCAGCCATCCCTACTTCTTATCTTCTCTTTCACTGCCATTTCCCAGGATGCCCTGGAGCCCTCTGTCACAGCTGGGCTGAATTAGCATTGGGTCACACCGGGCCAATGATCTCCCCTCTGGGGCTGCTACCTGCCCTGCCAGTGTTAGATTACTGGGGAATAAACCGCAATTACAGTGGTGTTTTCATTTCTGTAACTGTTCACAGGTGGAAAGTCAGTTGTTAATTCATTTTATTTTATTTTTTTTTCCTGATAAGTAATTTGTAAAACTCTGATGTTTTCCCACTTTGTTGTACTTAGGTTGTTTAAATGGAGGTGGCCAGATCAAAGTGGAAGGTGAATCTAGCAAGGACTGGCTTCAGCAAGTTGAGAAGCTGTATGAGTCTCTTAAGACTGAAATTCCAGAGGAGAACCGGACTGTAACTGCCCTGTATGAGCAGTGGCTGGGTGGCACTGAGTCTGAAAAGGCAGGGAAAGCTCTGCATACAGAATATCATGCAGTGGAAAAAGCAAGCACTGGATTTAACATCAAGTGGTGAAGGCTGATACTGGAAGCAGACTGTGAAGCCCGGATATACTCAGTGCCTTTTAAGTTGATTGTATTTACGATTCTCAAAAGACAGCCAAAGTTCTGTGCCATCATTTCTGTGCCATCACTGGGGAATTGCAATTTCTCATTCTCAGTCAGGGAGGAGAAGGTAATGTGCATACAGCAGGCAGTGTTAATTCCTCAAGCTTTATGACGACTGAAGTAATATGAATAAAAACTAAACAGTAATTAAAACTTGTTAAAAGAAGCATTAATGTATTTTAGGACTAAATCTGCACTCCCTTTGCAATCCTATTTCTACCAGAACTGATGAATTTAAGGTACTGAAGGACTTGGTTTGGACATTCTCCTTTAGTTAATAATGATTTAATTAGAGCTTAGGCTCTGTGTTTCTGTGTCACTGCCCCTGACTGGATGCCCTTGAAGCACAGCTGCAGCATCTTTGCACTGTCAGAGTGGTGAGCCCCAGCAGCCTGCAGCTGTGAGAGCAGCATTATCTCCTGCTGTATGGCCTGCTGCTGTATGGCCTGCTGCTGTATGGCATGCTGAAATTCAAAGAATGCTTAAAAAAACAAAAAGCCATCTACATCTGCCCTGGCTTTAAGTCAGTTACTGATTAATAATATCCTTAGAATCAGAGAAAACCATTTTTAAATCCTATCAAGTGAGAATGGCTGGCCAGTTTTCTTTTTGACAGTCTTTGGTGTCTCTGAAAGGTGTCAATTTATAAAAGTTAACAGAAGACTGAAGGATGTAAGCATTACTGCAGGTAATTACCAGAACAATCCAAGTGGTTAGCAGAAATATACCTGGTTTAATGCTGTGTGTTGTAATGCTTTGCCAGGTGACGTGGATGCAAATGATTCACTATGAGATTATGTGTGCTTGTCTCACTGTCTGTATTTCTAAATATAGATATTTCCTGAACTATTTATGAAGAAGTGAATAAGTAACTGTTTTTGTCTACTGGATCTGAATGTCAGGTTTCACAAAGTGGCAGTGTGTATAGGAAGGTGGCAGCGGGAGGTTTGCAGCTGTACCTCAATTCAGGGTGAAGGGATGCTGGCAGATGTGGAACCACCTTGTGCCTGCTGCAGCTGCAAGTGAGTACTAGCTTAAAAATCACATTCTCACTTAATATTTCTCCTTTTCCCAGTTACTGCTATGTGGGGAAGAACAACTGCAGGAAGTAAAATGGATGAAAACTGAACACAAAGCAGCCACTTTGCTTTGCTCTTTCAGAACAGACATGGAGCTGGTTACTGCACGTAGCCCAGACTAAAACCTTGGCCAGGCCCTCTTCAGAAATAACCCTCACTGTTACTGCAGACCTTGTGCTTAGGGCTGTCAAGAAGCAAAGCTGTCAGACCTTAACCTGCCTCGTTTAACAGCTTCTCTGGCAGCCCTTCCTTGCATCCTCTCCAGTCTTCATTAAAAATGAGCCCACGATGTAAAAGACAATTGTAATGGTTTTAATTAAAGGCTTTACATACTTCAGGTGTTGCTGATCAATCAGTGGATTCACAGTGTTCATAAGGCAAAAATCTCCCTCTGCTCCCCCATCCCTTCCCCCCTCATTTTGCAAGCAGTGGTTGCGCTGAATGCCCTTTTCCATGCATAGTTCTGTAACCATAACATTGTTATCTACAGCAAGAGAGAGATGCCAGTGCCAATGCAAACTAAGTCCAATATGCTGAAGTGCTGAATCCATAAACTTTATACATCAGTGCAAAAGAAACACATTCTACTGAGAACGTGCACATCCAGCCAGAAGTGCACAATTAAGTACAGCTGAATGAGCTGCAGGTTAAACAACCAAGGATCCACATTTTGCCTTCTCCAGTGACCAGCTTACTGAATGCACAGTACTGAAGCTGTCAGAGGACTCTCCACCCAGAGCACCCCATGCAGCTCTCCCAGGTATTCGTTCTCACCATGGCATCAAGAATAGCTCAGATTTCACCTCCGAGCTACACACAGCTGCTGCCAACATGAGCAAGCCCAGTGCTGGGCCAGGATCCCTCCCAGGCATCCCAGTGCTGCTCACAGCAAAGCACCCATGCAGTGCCCAATGACAGCGTTGGCATCGCCTGCAGCTACACCCTTAGAGCATCTCTGAAACAACAGCACTGAGGCAACTCGTGCAGCAGGACTGATTCTCCCCCTCCTGGAGGGAAGAGTAAATTTTAACAACGTAACATTTAAAAAAAAAAGCAAAAAAGAAAACCTCAATCAAGTTTCTAGCAAGGGAAGAAATGCCACAAACCAGGTTCGGTGCTACGGATGCTATTCACAGTCCATGCATGAAAGGTTCTGAAGTTGGTTCTATTCCAGTGTCAGCGGCTTTGTATCGGCACAGTCAAAAAGAAACCATACAGTGTATTATTATTCAGGGCCCATCTCCTCTATTTTCTCCACTGTTTGCATTTCAGCTGCACAAGCCGGGCCAAAGCTCAGCAGCACCGCTCTGTGCATCACAGCACTTTGCACAACTGAGGTAAGATAAAGGCAGAGCGATGGGCTGCCCGGCAGCACCCTGCCCACACCACCACATGGGGTTAATGCAGCCACGCACAGAGCCACCAGCACGCCCTGTCTGCCCTCAAAAAAAAAAAAGGCGTTGCTGTGTCTTGTGATGCAACGCCTCAGCAAAAAGCTCCATGCTGTTCTCAGACTTTAAATGAAAAAAATTAAAAAATTAAACAATATGATATTGGTTTTGCACAACAGCACTGATTTTGCACGCGCTGCAGGCTGCAAGCTGCAGGGTATGGGAGTCCCACACTGCCATCCCAGAGACACAGCAATGTCAATGCTTCGTACAATAGCTTTCCTGTGTTCTGCCTTGAGAAAAAGAAATGTAATGGACACAGAATGGTGCAGTTCCTGGGTCCCTGCCCTGTCCCAGCCGAGGGCTCAGGGACACCTGAGCGGGGCCATCCATGTGCAGAGCTCCGTGCAGCACTGTGGGTTTTGGGCAGCAGAGCCCAGCTGGTGCCTCTGCTCCGTGGGCCCCTGCGTGGTGGGGTGGTGCAGCCTCACTTCTTCTCCAGGAAAGGGGCGAAGAGCCCCCAGTCAAAGGCAAGCATGGCCTGGGGATGGGGCTGCTCCTTGGGCTTCTTGAAGTTGTCCTTCTCGGTGCGTAGAGCCCGCAGCACTTCCACAGGCTCCTTCCTGCCTGTGAACTTCTGCACAGCCTCCTCCCTGCGGGAGCAATGGCTGCACTGGGACCGGGGTGTGACAGAAACAGATGGGGACGGGGCTCAGCCCCAGGACTGAGAGACACTGGAAGGACACTGGGTTACCCTCCCTTCCATCTGGGTTTGGTTTCCCATTGGAAAGGTTGCTGGGAGAAGGGGAGGATGCTAGAATAGGGAATGGACTGGAGGCAAAAGCAGCAGCATGGGGACAGAGCTGCTCCATCCCATCCCACCCAGCTCAGGTCCAACCCACAAACGTGCCCCCTGCACCGATGCTACTTACGTGACCCTGAGGAAAGGGTTGTAGAGGAACTCCTCCTGCAGCGTGGAGGGCACCGTGGGCAGATCCTCATCATCCCGCTGCTGTGAGGAACCAGAGGTGACCAAACCCTGCCGGCACCCAGCAGCCCCCCACCACCCCACAGGGCACAGCTGCTTACTCTGGCCCACGCGAGCTTCTTCTTCACCGCTTCATTCTCTGGTTCCACTTTCAGGGCAAACTTCAGGTTCCGGACGGTGCATTCGTGGCCACAGAACACCTTCTGCAAGGGCAGCATAGAGCACCCAGTGTTGTAAGTGCTCCCAACCCCACCATGCCCCACATGTCTCCATCATTATTTTGGGGCCTCTCTAAGCTGAGGCTGAGCTTTTTTTGGGGGGGGAGAGGAGGGGCACTCACCGTCTCCTTGGGCAGATTCCCCAGCACCTGGGTGAAGTTGGCGTACATCTGCTCCGCCGTCCCCTCCAGGAACCGCCCGCAGCCCCCCACAAACAGTGTGTCACCTACAGGGATAGGGTGAGCCTCTGCCCCCAAAGCCGGGGGGTACAAAGGGTTCACCCCGTGGGATCGGCGGGTGCCTATCAAGAGATACCTGAGAACAGCGCCGGTGCATCCGGGGACCCATCCTCCCACATGAAGTAGCACATGTGGCACGAAGTGTGGCACGGGGTGAAGAGGCACCGCACACGGATGGCCCCGAACTGCGGGGATGGAGATGAGCGCCTGGGCACGGGATGGGCTCAGAACTTCCTCCCCCTCCCCCCCAGCGCCCCACACACCGTCAGCTCCTCGTCGGGGGCCACGCGGTGCGTTAGGGCCCCGATGCGCTCATCCGCACCGTACACCCGCAGCCCAGGGCACAGCCTGACCAGCTCCTCGTTGCCCCGCGCGTGGTCCCTATGGGAGCAGAGGGGCAATGGGCACCGGGTCCCCCCCACAACGGGGCGCTGCCCGCGCCCTCCCAGCGTCGGCGCTTACCAGTGGTGATGCGTGCTGAGAACGGCGCGGAGAACAACATCCTCCTTCCGGACGATCTCCAACAGCTGAAAGGGACAAAAGCGGGGCGTGAAGGAAGGAGGTGACAGCGCAGCGCCGGGTCCGCCCCACGGCACGCAGAAGGCAGCGGGGTCAGGGAGAAAAAAACCTCAGTGCGGCCGGGACGGAGGAAGGCGCTGCGCTGCCCCAGCGCTCGGGGCGGGGCAGGAGGGGCCGCTCCGCGGGGCGGGGGCACTTTATGGCCGATGGCTCTTTATGGCCGATGGTTCTTTATGGCCGCCTCTCCCGCAGCCCTGCTCGCCGCCTCCAGCCCGCAAAGCCCCGGAGAGGAAGGAAGGAAACGGCCGAGCGAGAGCGAGGAACGCGCAAACAGAAGCGATACCGCCGGCATAGCGCGCAGCCCCGGCGCTTCTCACCCGTTTGGGGACCGCGGCGTCCACCGCGACCGCATCCCGGGTGCTCTCCTCGATCACCAGGTACATGTAGTTGTCCTCCAGCACCGAGATCACCTTCACCTTCATGCTCCGCGCAGCCCGCGGTCCCACCGCCGCGCACCCACGCGGGGGAGGACGCGCGGAACGCCGCCCCCACCTGCGGGCAGCGCCGCCCGGCGCAGTGCGGGCAGCGGGGCGGGGCTCGGAGCTTCCTCCTCCTCCTCCTCCTCCTCCTCCTCCTCCCCCCGTTCT
>JAOWBP010004330.1:6330700-6361652 GCA_028571105.1 Tragopan temminckii
AGTTAAATGTGGTGGGCCCAGCAGAGGAATGCCGGCTCTCGCCCTTTTCTTCTTCTTCTTTTTTTTCTTTCTCCTTTTCAATTCTCTTCCCACCTCTTTGTTGGTTTTTTTTAGTGTTCTCTCAAATCTGGAAAATGGCATGTTGTTTGAGCTTCTGATTCCAGCAAAGTGTCGAAGGTTGCTATTCACAGTGTGATGTACCCAGAGCTTGGGTTTGGAAGAGCCCTTTTCTACCTTTCCTGTTTTTTCTGAGCTGTTTTCTGCTAAACTGGGCTTTTCCTTTGGAGCTCAGTGACTATGGGGCCCTCTGAAGAAGGGAGAGAGCGAGATGTGATCCTGATCAGCGACGATGAAGATGACAGCACACATGGGAATTCAGTTCTCATAGTAGACCCCTTGGGTGAGTACTGTGCTCTTCTCGGCTACGGGGTGCTGCAAATCAACTTTTGAAACAAACTGAAGTAAAATATGAGATATGACGCCTTTGAAATGCGGCTTTGGGCTGCAAGGAAATCGAAACAGTTCAAAAATAAATAAATAAAAGCCAAACAAACTGCTGTTGTCTCATAACGTTTTTTTTGCCATCGTTGATTGTTTTAAAGAGTGCTACTGCGTAGTTTTAAAGTATCAGTAACTTCTTTGAGCCATTTTCAGTGGTGATCAGATCCTTTTTTATTATTTCCTGTCTTCTGACTGTGTAGGAATCTTTCATTCCAAGCCAGTGTACCTTCCTTATTTGCACCAGATGAAATAATGAGAGAGCTTGTGCCTTAAAGTGTTATAAAGAATAACTGTCAATAGCTGGTTGATTTTTGTAATGACGTTGTAGGCTTTTCATACTGAGTCAGACTGTTTTCTCTTCCATACAGTGAAGACTGCCCTGGAAGAGAAGAAATGTGAAGAGATTGTGGATGAGGAGTGTGAACTAGTGGTTACTTTCTGTAAACAAGCAAATGTGATGCCCCATGCAAGATATGACTGTACAATACACTCATTTGAGTACGTTCAATGATGTGGAGACTAATATGGAGGTTTTCTTTCCCACATATAGTCAACCTTGTCATGTAGGCTTGTTAAAACTCTAACAGCTGAAAGTGTAAGTAGAGTTGGATAAGTGCACAAACTGCTTTGTAAATAATGTTCTGTTTTTTCAATTCTGTAGACGAATGGAATGTGAAACGTGCTCACCCCTTGGAAAAAATGCTGATTTTTGTAATCAGTGCTACTGCTACATTTGTGATAAGCTGGCTTCTGAGGTAAGGAAGAGCTGTAGTCAAGAAATGCTCAAAGCTGAGTGAACTGAATTCTTTAACAGTCTATAAAAGAAATCACTCTTATGCACACTGAAACAATAAATGCTATGTAGAGTTAGATTATTTGAATAGTTCCTACTCTAAATATTGCTATCCATCAGCTTCAGTGTGTTAAGTAAAGTATGGTCACCATCTAGGTTTATTTCCAGTAGTCCAGTATTGTAGGAGTGGATATTCACTTGATTTAAACATACATTCATCCTGTTTGCCTGTAGCTTCATGGAATGTAATTACTAAATCAGGCTGCTTCTCACTGCGCTAGACAAATATTGAATTTTTAGATTTTCCTAACCCTAAGTAGGGGAGGAATGAGGTGGGCAGAGTGATGTGTTGGTTGGTGGGATTTTTTTGGTTTGAGGAGGAGGGGAAGATTGTTTGCTTCATTGTTTGATTGAAGGGTTTTGTTTTTTTTTTTGTAGGTTTTTTTTTAGTTGTTTTTTAGAATTTGGGAAACTTTGGACTGTGAGTAAAGTTGGGGTGAACATTCAGAAACAATGCTTTCATACCTCATAGTATATTCTATGAGGAAGATGTCAACATAACTGTCCCCATAAAGATATTCAGGAATTAGAGTGAATTACTGGGAAGGGGGGAAGGAAGTGTCTTTATTATTATTCTTTTTAAGTTATGGTAGAAAGGCATTGTTGTCCTCTTGCCTCACCTGTCAAATTACAAAGCTAGACAAAGCCACAGAAGCAAACCATAAAATGAGTTCTGGTCCTTCACTTATAGAGAGGAACTGACTTTTGATTTACTTATAACTTAGGGGACAATAAAATGCTTTTTCTCTGTCTTTCACTTATTAAACAGTGCCAGAATTGGACAACTTCTTCCCTCTGTCACTGCAATGCACATAACAAAAGCAAATTCTGGAAAGACCAACGTGATTTTGCCTTGGCTGGTGTTCTTGTAATGTTCAATTTGGAGCTCACAGATATAGATGCAGACCTTCGGCATGGTGGTAAGCACAGTGTTCTCATTCTGTCCTGGCAGACCTTTGGCTCACTGTGGCTACTCAGTCTGTGGCTCTACTTGTAATCTACAAGGACAGCTTGTCTGGACCACAGCTGTCCTTGTAAAGATTTGGTGAGTTATTTATGTAGGTTATTCAGATTTTTTTGGTGAGTTATTTAGGTAGTAGCTCACTTTTGCTGTCCTCTGTCTGGGCTGTACTCAGACCAGACAGATCTGCAGTTCCAGACTCGTGTGTCCTGCTTACTTCCTCTTGGAAGAACCAACAAATCATGCCTGGCTGTTAAGATTGGGTGCAAGTGATTTATCAAATATTTTACACAGGATGCCTATGAATGTCTTTATTTTAGTTTTGAAATAATTTTTGCACTAAAAGATTCACATTTCTGCCTCTCTGTCTTCTTAGGAAACCTTCTAATAAGTTTTATCCAGGAACTTTCTGTGGAATATAATAAATATTTAATTGGAGCCAGAATAGCTCCCACAGAGCATGAATGCTTTTGTGTCCCAAAGCTGCCTCCTGGTCAGTGTGGTATCTGCAGATCACGCAGCACAGAGATTGTGTACAAGTAAGTGATAACAGAATTAGCAGTACAGATTGGTCGCTGCAGGTTTTCTTTCCTTAAGTAACATAAGTAGTTTTGTGGCACCTGAAACAGTAGCAGTGTAATGGAGGGATCTTAATTGATCAGTGAGCAATTGAACTGAATTTAACTTGGATGTATTTTAAGAATCGTCTTAAACACATCTTAAAAGATACCTGTTGTGCTATGCTTAGATGGTAGCATTCCTGGTTATAACAACTTGGAAAAGCATGAAACAAACCCCCGTGTTTTTACTGATCTGTTAGAATTGCGTTTGGCTTTTACTTGATGGCGTGTGCTCTTAAAATTCTGAAAGTAATGCCTGTGCGAATGCCATGTTTCTGTTTCACAGATTCTTTTCAGGGAAAGGTGAATCAGTTTGCTTTCAAACTAGAATGGTCATAATTACCATTTGTTTATGAAGTATGTCACTGCAGATGCTTTCTCTCATGGACTACTTAACTTTCTTAGGTATTCTGGAGTTTATGCACTGGTAACGAGATTTTTAAATCAGGCTGAAAGAGAGAGTCCTAAAGCTGCTGCTGTCATGCTTCTGGGAGCAGCTAGAGAGATAACACTTCATAAAGACCCTGCTTTGTGAGTATCCAGTTCCATAGTTAGTGTATAATCTTTATTTACTCCTCAAAAGGAAATAAAACTTACCGCTTTTCTTTCTCCTGCTCCCCCCCCCCCCAGAAGCTGGCAGAACCTTGGTCATACTGCTTCACTAAAGCTTGCTGTCCCTTGTTTGTTGCAAAGGTAAGACTTGACTTATTACATAGTGGTAAGAGATGGTTGCTGGATGCAAGCTTTGTGACTACACTTGAAGCACACTTAAAAGGGTTTCTATTCAAAGGCATAAAGGAAAAATGAACGTTTTAGCTCTTAAAAAACAAAAGTGAGCTTGCAGAGCTCTAAAATAAGTGTATTTACTCCATTCATTCTGTAGTATCAGGCAGCAGACCTTGCTGTGTTCTTTTAGGCTCTGTTTGAGCAGAGCAGGGAGAGCCAGCTGCCTGCATGTGTAGGCTGCGGGTAGGTAAGGACAAGGTTACAAGCAACAGTGTGTACCAGTCAGCTTGGTAAGCAGAGACCTCAGCAAACTATCATATTCTATAGCTGTTTGCTACAGATAGTACAAATAGATTGTTTAGCAGCTCTGTTGTCTATTACTCCCTTTCTGTGAAGGACAAGAGCCATGTCTGCCTTGTTTTACAGCCACATAAGCAGTCAACCCTCCCACTATGGGGAGGGAACTCAAAGCCGAGATGATGGAGTGCTTTGAGTCTAGGAGTGTTCTTTTAGGCCAGACCAGAAGATGGTGTTGGGTAGCTACTTGTCGTTAGTAAGCCTAACAATAAATAGCACTTGTTCAGAGTCAAAACAGCAGCCTTGTAGTCCTCCTCTGGGATGGAGTAGTCAGGGATGTAACATAATGAAGTTCCCCCAGAGGATAATGAATGAGGACATTCAGCTCACTTGGCTTAATTCATTTCTCATTTTAGCTTTTCACCTTTAACCTGAAATTTGCTTGCAACACAAGGTTAATGAATTAAGAATTAACTTTTTTTTAGGAGCACTCAAAAACAATTAATGTTCTCACCTCTGTGACAGGTATAACCTAAATCCTGTATCAGTTTTCATTTTAAATGACTATTCTTGAATTCATTAATTTTTTACTTTAAAAGAACAGTAATGGATATATTTTTTTTTTTTGCCTTCCCCCCCAGTTTCAAAATAATTGAGGTCTTCTTTACGTTACTGTGTTCTCTCCAGTTTTCAGTGAAGACAAAAATGATTTCACTGACTTGGGGCAGTCAGCTTCCTTATTGAGCTCACAGTTGTTGCTTCAGTGTTTCTCACATACTTAGAGGGGATCTTCTTAAAACCTGAGACCACAGAATGCAGTTTCATTGATAATGAAATATCAAAATAATAACATAGAGGCAATACCCATATTGGCTACAAATATTAAAGCACAAACTTGAAGATAGACCCAGACTCTCTGAAGCTTAACCAAAGAAATCTAGATATAATCTCTGCGGAGCAGTTTTGCACAGGATTTTCTTAAAAAACTAAATATTATTTCACTTAAAGGTAGCAGATTTTTATTTTTGCTTTTGCTTTTCTTTTTAAAACACAGGATCACAACACGACTTCAGAAGATGCTGGTGTTGTGTGACTTCCCAAAAAGTTTATATGAGAAATTTGTTAATTTTTTTCAGTCCATCTCACTTCCATGTCACTGTTTTGCCTTCTCAAATAGGTATGTTCTTTGTTTATGGAATCTATTCTTATACCATTGGCTGTTTTGTAAACTGACTTAGGGAATGGTTCTTTCACTGGTTGCACTGAAGGTGCGTGCTTTATTGGAAGGCTTCAGTATTCTCTATGTTATATCCCATCCTTAGCATAGTGAGAAACTGTTTGATGTTATGGCTAAGCTCTTGTTTGTATAAATCCTTTTCTTTTCTTTCCCTGAAATTGAACTGTAAACTTCAGAATGTTCTATTAATAACTCTTCGTCTTACTTCAGTGAAACACATTGTAGCATACCAACAGAGTCCTTAGCATTTCTTCATTTTTGTGCTTCCAGCTTGAATGTTGTGCCATGGGATCACGTGTTACTGACCACGGTTTTGAAAGGACAGAACACCACAGGGCAAAGAACACAGAAGGGAAGGAAAATGTTTCTGTGGGAAGTGCTTCCTGTCATAGAGGCTCGAGTGGAAAAACTGGTAGAAAATATGAAGTACGATTGGTTTGGTCTTGCTTTGTTTTTTCCATTTTCATAAACCCAACTTTTGTATTTGTTAATGCTACTAATAGCCATACAGTGCTTTCCTAACATCTGCAAGAATTTTGCACTATGGGGAAATGTACAAAAGAGGATATATTTGAAGCTGTTCATTGCCATTACTTATTAGCAAGACCAGTACTTTTTGAAGCTGTTAGAATCAGAATCAGGGAATTGTTTTGTTTCAGTAATCTCAGTAGCTTTTGGAATTTGATGTTAAAAACAAAATCAGTTCATCAAACGCTGCCTATTCAGAGGACAGTTTTAAAAATAAAAAGTGATCTTTAGTCCTCTTATAGACTTGTCTTTTCTTAGCCTGCTATTGTTTGTTCCTAGTGCACAGAGATAATCTGCGGATTAATTTAGATATCTGCTGTATTCAGAAGTGGCTTTTGAAGCTTTCAGCAGTCTCTTTCTGCCAGTTGTACTGTCCTGTTTTACAGTGCTTTTATGTGAGAAGAACTACTGTTTTGCTTCATTAACTGTAGTAATTGGATTGACCTGTTGTATGCAGCTTAACACTTCCTTTCTCTTCCACTCTTTCTTTTTCTCCAGCTATAAAGAAGTTGTTCGCTACCTGAGAGCTGTGAAATGCAATGACACCAAAGGGTAAATAGCTTTTGTTTCATTGGCCTCAAATTGTGTCCCAGTCTCTTTTTCTACATCTAATAAAACAGAATGAAAGGCAGTAGGATTTTGAAAGCTGTTTGCCAAGTGAAAGTAATACAGCACTGCAGCTCAGTTCTGCCTTATTGGATGTAACTTATTAGATGTCAGACTTAACTGGGTGCATGCATACATGTTGTAAAGCTTCTGCATGAACAAAAATCAGGTGCTCATTTATTTCTTCTTTCCAGGCTAAGAGACCTTCGAGATAAAATCCCATTCTATTTGTGTAAAACTGGAGACTTCATTGATGCTACACATTCCCTGTTGTTTCCCATCAATAGCCTTGCGTGCTGCACTGCGTGCCGACTAACTCCTCTTCAGTTTGAGGTCTACTTGAAGATATTCAGAACAGGCAGTGTCCCTGCTGGAAAGGATATTCAGGACCCTGGGCCCTGGGTTACAGTTGGCAAGTGAATTTTTTTTTTTTCCCTCTTATATGTTTAGGATCTTATTTAATTGCAGCTCTTTAAATTCAGAAACATTTGGGGGCGGGACTCTAAATCCAAATATAAATTGTCTGGACTAAAGCATAGTGCAGATCATTAAGCAGATAAAGTGTCTTTATATTTGAGCATAAATGTGTGTAGTACTTTTCACGGAGAACATTACCTTTTGTCAGTTGTGAAGTTGTTTTGCTGAAAACAACCCATTAAAAGAAAACAAAAAGCTCTCTATTCTATCATAGCATTATAAATGGCAGTACGTAACTTAGCATTGTGATGTATTGTATTTCAAGAATGAAAGTTTTCAGATGGAAGGGGTCTCGTGACCTGTGTATAGAATCATAGAATGGCTTGGGTTGAAAGGGACCCCAAGGATCAACAGGTTCCAAACTCCCTGCCACAGGCAGGGCCACCAACTTCTGGATCTACTTGTCAAATGTACTCTGAAGAGAAAGATTGATTTTGGAGATGTTCAGTTATTAGAGTTCTTAGAAGTATGGGGTACTGTAGTCTGATTTGCATAATAAGACTTTGCTATGGGTCACCTGCTGTGATGGCTTAGTCTAAACTGTATTCAGTTTTTTTTTACAGCTTTCCAGAATAGCATTTCACAGTTGGTGGAGGTTCTGAATAGAAAAACTACTGTAAAATACAGTAAAATAGCTGTAGATGCTTGTTTTTCCTCTAGGTTTCTGTAGGAGTATGTCTTCAATGGTATTTTGAGTTTGTTCATACTCTATGATTACTCAAGGAATAAAAGATGCATCTTAATTTTTTTCTTCTCACAGGGTCTCCAATGAAAGATGCTGTTCTGATTAAGCAGGCATTCAAACTCCTTTACAGCAATCTGTCACTGTACAGAAATGTGAGTCCGTATTAGAACTATTTATATGGCTTGTTTAGTGGTTTTGTACCTTAAATGCTTTGCCCAGTTGCTTATCTAATGAAAGGATTTACTGCCAGAATCCTTTTCTGAGTAGTTCACACCTCTGTGAAGCTTTTGTATACTGGTGGATTTGTTTGGGGGCGTGGTGGAAACAAGTCTGTAAATGTTTTTCTCAGATAGCATTTCTGTGCCCTCACAAAACGTGTCAAGTTGTAAGTGATCCAATGACTCAGCTGGAGCTTTACTGATAAAATTATGACAAATACTGCTTGTATGCAGCTCTTGTAGCTTCAGTGAATTTAGCAGCATGCCATGGAATGATGAGAGAATTTGCCATATATGTATGTTGAATGATATGTTCTTACTGCTCAGCTGTTTGGGAGAAATCTTCTCTATTAAGTTGTGCTAGTGTAATCTTTTCAGTGGGGCTGTAATGATTACACCAGCAGCAGGTCTGTTCTTTCTGTTCGTATTCCATAGAATTAAAACAGATGGAAAAAAGCCTCGTCTTTACAGGCGAGGCAAAATGGCTGTTTCTCAGCATGACAAATCAAACTGGGAAACCCCAAGCATTAACCTGTAATTTGAGTGTAGACGTGTCTGGGAGTTCTGTTAGAGGGGAGTAGAAGAAAGAGAATGCATATCAGGGAGACTTATTTTGATCATTAAAAGTTGCTAAAGATGTATTTGATCCTGTAAAACAAATTTTCTGTTGTATTTCAGCCTAAGTGCTGGGGATCCTTCATCATGGTTATGGGTAGTAGCTGTTTTCTGGAAAGAAATGGGCGCCTTCGTCCTCTGACAGTGAAAGAGCCCCCGGTTGCATTCCAACAGGTAACTGGTCCTGTGCTCTGAGATGAAAGAATCTGTTGTATGGTTTTATGCAATGCTTCATTCCACGTGGACGTTGGCTTGTTCATTTAAATATTAAGGCTAACTTTACATTACCTTATCAAAAATTCTTATGGTATGTGCCAATGTAATACTTGACAAGTTGTTATTTGTGAGAGGTAAATGCAACAATGAATAGATTAACTCTGCTTGCAGCTCAGTGCCAGATACCTATTCTGTATTGTTTAATATTGAGATGAATCATGTAACAGCAAAATGCATAGAAAAATTTAAATGTGTTAAAATAGCTCTAAGAGACAGTGCCTGGATATTTTTTTCACAAGAACAGAAATAAATGTCTGCTAAGCACAGCGGATTGAAATTAAGAGGTTATATGACATTGTTTAGTTAGTGCTGTAGAGATTCAGCTTTCTCTGAGTATGATGAAAAATCAACCTCATTTGTAAAAACACTGAAATGTAAGTAAAAACACACTGAAGTAGTAGGTTAAATGTTGGGTGTAGTTTGATACACGTGAAATATCTAGGCACCCTTTCCGTTACTCATGACTCATTACTTCTGTTGCAGGGGGTGCTGGTTGCCAGTGATGGTCTCTTCCAGGAACTGAAGGCAAAACTTAATGTTTCTTTCCCACCTGGTATTTTCTCCCAGGTAAGTGTGCATCTGTCAACAAGGGAATTGGCTGTTTGTTTTATTGCAAGATACTTGAAGATACTGCAGTATTGGAAACAACTGGATTATCATAAAGAGCTTCTGAGATAAGGTTTGAAGTTTTGGAGGAAGTGGCATAGAACTGGTCTTGGCACAATCTAAAGGTTAGAGTTGTCTGAACAGACCCTGCCTGTTTTTTTATATTCAGAACTGGCACTATCTGCAATCCATCCAAAAGTTTTAATTCATCACTGTCCAAATTTATGTATCTGCTAAAGTAGGATCGTTCAGATAGGAGGCAGTCCTTTGAGACTGGCAGTGTGTTTGTCTCAAAACTCAAAATAGCCTGAAATTTCTCAACTTGTTGTGAATGATGATTTCAGGTGTAGTGGAGTATGTTTGAAGTGTCTTGAAGCAAATAGTTTGCTAAATATAATCACCTATCTAAGGAGCAGTTTTATTCTCTTCCTAATTCTTTTGCGGGCACTACATTTAGCTTTACTTTCCAGTATGCAACTCCTGGGCCAGACATCTTGTCCCATTAATTCTTCTGCTTCTGTCTGGTGAGAGACCTCATATTTCTAAGTGGACTTTGAGATCCTCAGATGAAACACGCTATATAAGTAGAAGTGTCTGTTCTATTCACCCTTCCTTCAGTCTTCATAAGATTCTTCTGAATGTAGTATCTGTCATCCAGCAGATTTGATTGGAGTGGTGTAACTTAATGCTGATTGGACTGGAGGCAATATACAAGTAGTGGGAAAGGGGACTTTTAAATATAAATCTCTTCTTTTTTATATCTCTTCCTGCAGTTGCACCAGGAGGCTTGTCTTATTCTTGCAGTGCAAGCAGTACAACAGATGGTTATCTGTGAACTCCCATACTTAACTTCCTTCCTAGAGATATTCCTGGCATTTGGGGTGAGTCCTAGGGATTGACTTCTGTTTGAAGAGATTAAAGTGGATTATATTTAAAATGAATGTAACGCCTACTTGGAGATTTTTGTGTGCGTTTAGCCTAGTTTTGTTTCTCTGAAGCTTTATTGGCCTTTAATTTCTTTCGTTATTTTTAGGATTTTGTTTTGTTTAAGAAATAATTGAGAATTAAGTGGCCTTATTTTGTCTCTTCCTAGAGCAACTTCTGGGCTCTGAGGCTGTTACTGAATCATCTTTCCTATGATGAGCACATTCTGCATGGCGTTGTCAATCTGGTTTTGAGAGATCTGAATCGTCAGAAAGCAACAATGCTGAAACTGTGAGTAAACACTTCCTGAAATCTGTCTGTCTGTTTTTGGAAACATTAACAGCAGGCTCACAGCAGGAATGTTTAGCAAAGATACAGTCTTCAGCTCTTTGAAAATGACCAGCCTGGTGCTTTGGATAATAATGAGAAGAAAATGCTAGGAATCAATAAGAAAGTAATAGTAAAAAAAAAAAAAAAAAAAAGCAGATGCATCGTTTATGTAAATATTCTAATACTGTGTGTGATCCTGGTGGTGGTTCTTGAGATATGGATTGACCTCTGTGAGAGGAATTGGTTGACATGGCTTGGGCATCCGAGCCTGGGGCTATGGCAGTGGTCTGTAAAATCACACATGATGTGCTGATGCTGACCAGGGAATAATTGTTCATGGTTTCCTCTTAAACAAGAGTCAGGAGCCTTAAAGGAAATCTTATGTGGCAAAACCAAGCTAGATTAAGGTTGTATTACTTGGAGCTATGAATTTCGTTGAGAGGGGATGCTGTGAAAATGAAAGGTATATATATAGATTGAAAAGCAGGCACATTGCTGGAAGATTGTAAAGTACAGCTAGCATAAAAACAGCACTCCAGACCTGAGGAGGCTGAAGAGCTCTTGAAGATGAGTGTATCTAGAAAATGATTTCCTTCAGATCTATATGAGCTAACACTGTTCCTCAGCAACAATTCCTTCAGACAGAGGGCATATAGAGCATCTCCCTTCTTATGTCTGGTTTGCAGAAGGCCAAAACAAATATACTTGTCACAGAGCCGGGACACTGAACTGGATGGGGCCACTGATCTGACTCAGTTCTGTATTCAGATAGCTGTGAGGCCTTAGTATTTCTTATGCAGTAATACATTATTGGCTGGGTACATCTGAAATAACTGTGGTAATCTGAAGAATATGTGATCGTGGCATTGCTATGTCAGTCTAATCAGAGGGGAGGCTGTAAATCTGAATTCCTATAATTAAATGCCCCTACTTTTAGAGCAGACTGGAGAATGAGAAAGTGGCGTCAGGAGAGAAGCAATACAGATATTGCCATTTGTCTCTGCTGCTGAACTGATGCTTTCTGTTTTCTGGTTTTATATTGCTTAGATGGCAAAACCTTGGTCCCCAGTACGTGGGCGAATTTGTTTGCCTGTTCCTGACTTGTAGAAACAGGATACTGCAATCCATTGGTGTGTTGGCTCTGGGTATAATTACAGAGAACTTGCATGTGTAAGTGTTAATCTTTATCATAGCCAAATAGTCAATCGCTATATGTTGCAACAGTGCTAGTAGTTTCCTTCTTAATTAACAAGCTTCACTCACAATTCACTCCTATTTCATGTACTTCCTTATTATAAGCAATAGTAAAGATATCAAATGTGATGAGTTGAGTAGATTTGCAATTGCTCTGTGTTCCTGATCAACCAAATGGCCTTCTGACTTCCCGGAGTCTTGTGTTATGAAAAGCACAAAGTGTATATTATTGTGTAGTTATCAGAGTACACTGGGTATACTGATGGTAACACTTCCTTTAA
Organism: Tragopan temminckii; assembly: GCA_028571105.1. Lineage (NCBI taxonomy): Eukaryota > Metazoa > Chordata > Aves > Galliformes > Phasianidae > Tragopan > Tragopan temminckii. The sequence continues at coordinate 6,342,636 of JAOWBP010004330.1, forward strand.
ACTTGTAAGAAATGCTTCATGTGGCTGAGAAGATAGATCCCCATGTTAAACTGAAGATTCAGGAACATCTGTGCACTAATGCAAACTGAGGACATGGTTAAGGCTGTGCTTGTCAGGGGGGACCACTTGCATTACAGCAGCATAAAGTACAAGATAGAGTTCTGAAAAGGTCTGAGTACAATATTTAGCTTGCCAATGATAGTAACACACTGGTTGGATGATCTTGGAGGTCTTTTCCAACCCTGGTGATTCTGTGACTCTGACGTGTCACTTCAGGCTGCTGGCTGATCCAAAGTACAATCCTTGCTCCCTTCTCTTATAGGCTGTAAAGGATCATACACTGTAAAGTAATAGACACAAATGTATTGACATAGTAGTCTTAAAATGTAGTGACTCAAGGATTATACACCAGAAGGCAGTAATTGCCTGCTCTGGCACTCTTAGTTCACACGTAGCAAGTAGCAGCAGAGAATTCACTTCTTTGTAACTATCTTAAGTAGAAAACATGGACATGTGAGTTAACCTTCCTTGGAAAATGCTTCTGTTTCTCTTCTCTCCAACCTTTGTTGTATGTATTTCAGAGAATAAAATTCCTGATCTCACTCAGTTCTATGAGTTGAGTTCTACTGAACAAATTTGCAACTCTAATAAATGCCTTTTTGCATCTCTAGCAGCATTCAAGGACAGGATCTGATTGGATCCTTTTTATTATGGTCTGCCTTTGTCTTTTTTTTTTAACTGTATACCTGATGCTAAATACACCTGTATTTGGAAGCTGAATGGAGTAGAGTAGTTGGGGTGGCTGAAACTGGGGGCAGGTTTGTCCCTATAAGAAAATGGGTTGAGAACTGTCTGTATCTGTTTTTTCAGATGTCCATGGGCAAAGCACCTTTACAACTTCTTTCACAACGCAGTAAGTATCTCTGTGTTCTAGAGCTAAGCAAAAAAGTGTGCAAATGACAAATACATCAATTTTGAGAAATATATTGATATAAGTGATGGTTACTTGATAAATATTTGAAATAATTATTTAGTAGTATCGTTTATTGTAAAAATGACAAATTACTGATGTGTATTAATCTTTTTTTTCCTCCTCTGCTCAGGGGTTAATGCACCTGCCCCTTGGTGCCACAACTCACCACGAGGTCTCAAAGTTCATGGATATTCTTGAAAAATTGTGATCTGGCCAAACTTTCAAGCGTGTTTTTCAACTTGCCTCGAGCCAACACATCTCCTCCTGGAGTCTTTTGTGTTCTGTTTTGGTTGTCATCTCTTCCCTCACTTGTTCACCTAAAAACTGACTTCAGACCAAGTGCGATAATAAAATCTCAGATCTAGATGGTGAACAGCATCTGTATCCTGGTAGGTGTGTTCTGGAAAGTTCGTTTTTACAGACACGTGTGTTAAGCTGTCATTTAAAGAGACAGGAGCTACACATCTTAAGAAAAGCTGATCTATAGAGGAACGCTCATCAGAGACAGCAGGGGCAAGAGGAATGAGGGGAGAGAAACAAAGTGGAAAGCTTCAAATGTCTTTTGCTTATGAGTTGCACAGGTGTTTTCTGAGTGAAAAGCCAGCAGAAGAACTGCTAAGAAAGCAGTTAGACAAGCTGCTTAAATTAGGAAAACTTCCTCTCCAAAGGTGTACAGCAGTGTAAATTAGGATGCTGTTTGCACTCCTTGTTTTTGTATAGTGTATAATTATAAAAATAAACCCCTCTTCAGTTAGTGTTGCTTGGCCTCAAGCTTTCTTACTCTAAGAAATCAGAATCAAGAAAACAGTAGCTTGTTTTGTTTGTATATAAAAATATATATATTTTTTCAAGGCATTCCAATTGTAGGCTTTTTTTTTTTTTTTAAACGTTCTACAATGGGTGACTTAAACTGGTGCTGAAGGCTCTTTGTTATTTGAAGTATTATTGTAATAGTAAGAGCTGACTTTTTTGGGAATTGTGGAGGTAGAAATAGAGAAGTGGTTTTTGCCCAGTTGTGCTCTTCTTTGCCCCAACATGATACGTGTGTGCTGTGGTTTGGAAGGCAGGGTAAGACTTTTGAACCTGTCGATATATACTGTATTTTGTTATCCTCATTCAGTTAAGTTATTGTTCGACTTTTCTACAAAAAGTGTACATGCATCTAAAAGGAAAAAAGGTTTAATAAAAAAAGGTTTAATAAAACTTTGCAGGCATGTGATGATGTGTGGTCTAGGGTTTTGTTGTTGGATTGGGTTTTCCATTCTACTGTACTGAGCTGCGTGGACTCCTTGGTGCCATCCTGCTGGGTGCCCAGCATGGAGCTGGGAGCAATTGAGGGCACTGTGCTCTGTTACCATTTGGTTTGGATTTACCATCACGGGGAAATGCAAGAACTGCTTGTGTTGCAGTAAGTAAATAGCATGTCTATTCATTATTTATGGGCTGCTGAATTTTAATGAATTATAGCAGCAACGAGTAAAGCCCTTATAGTGAGGATTATACTATAGATAGTGATATGATCTTTTATGTATGAGAAAATGACATTCTCTAAAACTTAGCACTTGGCTTTGTGATACCTGTCCCTGCCTATCCAACCCCACGTTTCATCAGCCACAGCAGAAAACATGCTGGTGCCCTGAGACTACAAGAAGTGTAACCCCAAAGGTAAATTGAAGGCTGATCTTTTTTATTATTTTGTTTTCCTGCTTTCCTCCAAGTATAATAGAGAAGAACAGAACTCATTAAAAATTGAAGGATGTAGTTTGAAGTAGAAAATGTGCATCTACAGCTGTCTGATCCAGATATTGTATTTAGCAAACAGAACTCTGCTGTTTTGCATGCGTGTGCCAAACAGTAAATAGAACATTGCAACATTGGCAATAAAATTTAAGCTGAAAGTGAGATTCCAGAAGTGTAGAATAGGAATGTTGTTGTCCAACCCAGGGAGGTGATGTGTGTGTGGACCAGGAGTGCCTGTCTGTGATGAGCAAACTGAGTTAGTATGTGCATCACTGGGTGGCTTTGAGATGCATAGTTAATGAACTAATTGCTTGCGGGACGAATGGGGTCTTTTTGGGGTGATGTGTAAGGAAAAAGCCCACCTGTCGTGGGTCACGGAGCTCTTTCAACTCTGTTTAAGGTGTGCTAGTGCTGCCTATCCCAACGTGGCTGAGATTGTTTTGGATCTGTATAGATATGAACTATGCCTCCATCCTTTCAAATGCAGAATGAGGACCTGCCCCTCAGCCATGCAGGCACAGGTGGGTTTTTATAGGAAAGCTTCCCTGTATCGACGCTGCCCTGTGGGCTGGGACAGAGCTGATACCGTTTTCTGCCAAGGACACTAATTAACCTGCTAAATGAGTTTGTCCCTTTAGAGTGTGTACTGGAGAACTGAGTTATCTAAAATGCCGTTCCACAGAGAGCTTTAATTAGCAGGTGTGCTGCCAGGGGTGGCTGGGGGCTGCAGGTTGGTGCTTTTGGGGTCTCTCACTTAAATGCTATTCTTGGTGTGCTTCACTGTCTATCTCAGAGCAGCCAGCACTGGCGCTGCCCGTAGGTGCCCCCAGAGCAGTGATAAGAGCAGGGCACAGCTCACTGCTGGGCCAGCCCCAAGGAGCAGCTCTCCCAGCTGCCCACAGCACCAAAAATACCACGTTTTAATAACTGGACTGAGCAAAAGCACAACCCGGCTTGTTTCTGGCTGCCAGATTAACAGATGGCTACAATCATTAATATTGCAAAACTTTGGGAGTTCATAATTCTTTAATCTACAAAGCCAGGCGAGGTAACTAATGCGGCCCTGCAATCTGCTGTGCAGCTCCCCCATGGCCCCACTGGGGGATTTGGTGCACGTGGCACTGCCCAAATTCTGCCAAGAGCACCAGAGCTGCTTTGCCCATAGAAGGGGATGGTTCTTGGGACACCGCTGCCCTGGGGCTGGTGACTCTGAATTTTGCTGTGCTGGGTCCTGGTGGCTCTGCCTGGCCCCACTGCAGTCAGATTGCAGAAAATCCGCAGAAATCCAATCAGCCGTCTTCAGTGTCGTTTTATTGTTAAAGCCCAGCCTTTCCCATAATTGTTTGGAGGCAGTGCTGGGAGATTACCATTGATGTCAACAGCGAGATAAGCTGCGGGGCAGCGCGCAGTATCGCTGGCCTCGTTAATAGGTGGCCGATGTCCTCCTATAGGAGCACGTTCCCAAAAGAGACCAACCCCACGGGGCCCTTTGCAGTGGTGCCATTGCCTCCAGGTGAGGTGCTGCCAGCTCAGCATCTTCTCCCCAGGCAGCCCCATTGATCCCTGGCTGCATCCCAGCCCTGTGACTCTTCCCAGGCAGGCAGAGGGCGGCAGGAGCCCATCAGGCACACGGCAGTGCGATTGATTGGGATGGAAGGCGACCGCGGATATGGGATGGGTCAGTGTTTGCATAGGCTGAGACATAGGTTAGATATAGACGTATAAATATAGAGTAAAGTCCTCGTAGTGAGGATTACACTATAGCTAATGGTGTAATCTTTTATGGATGAGAAAATGCCTTTCTCTGAAGATTAGCTCTTTGCAATAGCTATGTCCACCTAACCCATACTCAACCAACCCTGGGCAAAAGCGTCTCTAACATATCATATGTCTCACTTCTATATGTTATGCTGTATTACTTATTTTATCAGTTATATTTAAAATATAAAGTGGAAAACATATATATATATATATATATATATATGTGCATTGCATTGTATGAGGGGTTTATTATTTTATTATACTACAAAACTTAGCTTCAATGATTCTTACGTATTCCTTCTAACTTGTGATATTCTATGATGCAACACAGTTTTACCTACGTTATTTTTGCATATAAAATGTTTTTATTTCACCTTCTCACCAAGCTCTCAGGGCAGCATGAAGGATTCCCTCCCTAAGCTTCAACCCATGGGGAACCCCTTGATGAGGTAACACCAGGTTTGGCTTTTTGGGGTAGAATGGGGCAAAGCCAGCATTGCTGCGGCAGGGAGTTAGTGCTGTGATGGGGAGCAGCTCAGCTCAGTGCTTGGAGCACCATATGGCAAAAACCTGCTTACAGTGCAGTGTAGAGGGCAAACAGCCCAGGGTGGGTACAACATGCTGCCCACACAGGGGGCTGGGGCAGGGCTTGGCCACTTCATCCTCACCGAATATTTAGTTTCCAACCATTCAACTTTTGAAGTTGTCTTTCTTCTGTAATAACCCCATTCCCCCCCATGAACCCCTGCAGCTCCCTGCCAGCACCAGGAGAGCAGGAAAAACAAGGAAACCAGGGGCAGCACGTAGGGGAAAGCCACAGTGGGGGCTGGAGTGGGGAGGGGGTCCTTCTGGTGGCACCTAGGAAAGCTTGGACAGGGACATGAGCTCGGATGGAGGCAGGGATGTGGCAGGGACACAATCAGATCTAGGCAGGGATGTGATTGCAGGGATGCAGGAAGGGTTGTGGCAGGGATGCAGACAGGAGCAGCCCTCCTGGGGTGCCGCTGTGTTCCACCACTTTTCTCCACGCTTCCCCAAGGGACCCACCCGCCCCTAACAGCCCCGTTTCGGCAATACGGCCTCCGCAGCTCCGGTACCAACACGCTGCCTCTCCATCCCCGCGGTGCTCACGTTCCAGCGGAGCCAAATCCCCCGGGAGCTGCGGAGGGGGGAGGACGCTCTCATTATCCGGCTCTTGCCGTGTCGGAGGCAGCTGGACTGGCCGTGCATTAATAGATTACACAGAGGATTTGGGCTCGCTGACAGCAGCGAGGGCAGCGCTAGCAGGAGGCGAGGCCAGCCCGGCTTGCTGAGCCGCGGGGACAGACGCAGCCCCGCGCCCTCTGCCACCTCTTCCAGCCGAGGTAAGTGGAGGGCTGAGCCGTGGCACTGGGACGGATGGAGCAGGGATGGGGACGGTTCTGCTCCCGGAGAGCCGTGGGGAGGCCGGAGAGCAGGGATGCTGCTGGGCACTGGGTTCATCCTCCTCCTCCCGGCTGTGCCGAGTGTTTCTCCCAGGGATGCTCTGCGGAGACACGGAGCTGCTGAGCTGTGCCCAGCGCGGGGCTGAGCTGGGATGGGGGATGGATGAGGGATGGACGGAGGGTCGGCCCCGGTTTGGTCATCACTGTGGGCTGCCGGAGGGTGGAGAGGGCACAGCCCCGGCGTCGCTGGGGTCACGGTTGGGGATGGGCAGGAGGAGCTGTCCCCTTGTGCCATGCATCCCTGCGGTGGTGAAGGGAGCTGGTGTCGTGGCAGTGCTCACGGCTCACGCCGTGCCTCAGTATCCCCATCCCACCCCACTGTGGGCCAGTGTCTCTTTGCGGTGCGGTAGGATGTTCCGTGCTACCCATACCCCCACCAGCCCTCCCCACATCCATAGGGCCACTGTCTGAGTGATGCTCAGCGCCACCAGGAGTGAGGCTGAGACTTGGGAATCCCACTGTCTCCCCCTCTATCAGCCTGGGGGCTGCAAGGCACCCCCGCCACACACCTATAGAGCTCCACTGGTGGGGGCTGAGCCATCTCTGGGGTTGTGCGTGGCCAAAATCCATTCTGGCCCTTACTCAGGGCCATGACAGGCGGACAATGTCCCCCGCCTGGACAGCCTGTTTGTTATTTGCAGTCAAATTGCAGGCAAATCCAGCGCAGCTGTCAGGGCAGGGTTAGTGTGAGCCCACAGGCTCCATGTGACACAGGGCACTTGTCCCTGTGCCACCAAGGTAAGTGCAGCCCTCACCTCCAGCCAAGGCACCAAACTCTTCCTAAGAGCTCTCGGGACCCTGAGTCTGCGATGGGTGGGGATGGGGAACATGGGGACACTCTGCCTTCCAGCCCCCACCGAGCCCCAGCGCCATGGATGAGTGGGATCTGCCCCAGTGGAAGAAGGAAGTGGAGAGCCTGAAGTACCAGCTGGCCTACAAGCGGGAGATGTCCTCCAAAACGATACCTGAGTGAGTGGGCACGCGGTGGGGAGCAGCAGTGTGGCAGGGGGCTGAGATGGGCAGAGCTTTCCCACACACCAGGCTGAGCGCTGCCACATTGGTGTGAGGCAAAGCCATGAGGGAAGGGGGTGGGTGGCCAAGGAAGGCTGCGTGACCGCCGTGCTCTCCCTGCAGGTTTGTGAAGTGGATAGAAGATGGCATCCCTGAAGACCCCTTCCTGAACCCAGAGCTGATGAAGAACAACCCCTGGGTGGAGAAAGGGAAGTGCAGCATCCTCTGAGGGCAGGTGCTGCGCATTAACATTGAATGTACACTTTTTTAATAGCTAGCTTCCTAATATGACTAACTGAAACACCCGACCCTCATCTCGTCTTATTATTTTAGTAGTAGAAGTGTTTGGTTTTATAGGGGGCAGCTGGGGAGGCATGCATGGGCTGAATGCACTGGAGATGGCAACAGCAACAGTGCCCTGGGGTAGGGAGGGCTGCCCCTTCTCCCAGCCCTTCTCTACCCATGAGCAAGTGCTGTACTCATAAAGGGAGAAAACTTTTATACAACGTTCTCAGTGCTTTTCACTACTCTTTTTGTATTCTGTAGGCTCGAAGCTTTTTGCAGCACAGCAGGCACAATATGACAACAAAGGGTTTATAAACGAAATAAACATGACGTATTGCTCTGCTTTTATTAACTTTTATACTTTATTATTTTTTAAACAACACTGGTATAAAAAAAAAAAACAAAAAAAACACATCAGCACCATCCTACCCCCACGTGAGAAGTCAGCTCATCCATTCCCTCTGTCAAACCCTGGCTGCTACAGCAGGTCCCTGATGTAGAGGTTCCTCCGCACTGCGTTGGACACCCCCTCGTTGAAGCGGAACCACACATCGCTGCGCCCCACGGCTTTGCCCATTTGGCTCTCGATGGCATCACGCTCCGAGGGCTGAGCTTCTGCAGGGCAGAAGGACACGGAGACAAAGACCTTCATGCTGCTGCACCCACCCCCTCCACACAGCTGACTGCTACACGGAGCTCAGGGTAGGAGGTGGTACAAAGGGCAGCTCCATCCCTCTGCCACCTACCTGGGGCTGGAGCTGACTGCTGCCGTGGGATTGGCCGCCCAAAGAAGTCAGTCTCGGGCTGTAGAAAACAGAAGAAGCAGCAGTCAGGGCTGCCCTGCAGAGCCTGGGTGCAGAGCATACAGAGAAATGGGTGAAGAGAAATGAGCTAGACAAAAAGCAGCTGCAGGAGCCTCTCCTTGCCCACGGAGGGCTGCTCAGGCCCCTCTGTGCTCATTGATCCATTCAAAGTCCCATAGTGGGAGGAAGCCACAGAGCAGGACCTGCATGCAAATCCTGCAGGAAGGCCTCGGTAAAATGCAAACAACATTCAAAAGTCAGGAGGAAAAGACAAACTGTGATGTGTGCTTTGCTGATGGGCAGAGCCCCAGGTTCAGCCCAGGACCTGGGGCAGTGGCACAGGGCTTAACCTCAGCAGGGCAATCTGCAACCCCAAGGGATTTGGGTGCTTTGGACTGTACTGAAGGCACCCCAACTCCTCCTGACTGCAGACGTGGGCTGCACCAGGTACCCACAGCTCCCTGCAGGACACCAGTATGCACCAGGCATAGGGCAGGTGCAGAGCTGCTGCTGGGTAAAGGCCACTCCACCCTCATTAACACTAATTAACTTCTCTCTGCAAGGAGTGCCCAACTGTCAGCTATTTTATAGCATTTCTATTAACAGAAACTGAAATAAATAAATAAATAAATAAATAAATAAAAATAAAAATCACAAAACACCAGCAATGGAGAGGAAGCACAATGGAACAGCACAAGTTGATAGGGAAGGAGATGGAACAGGAGTGTCCTGGGGGTGTCACAGCCCCTCACCTTGTCCTGCACCGCTGCCCTCCTCACGATGTGCTCCAGGCGCTGCTGATGGTTGTGGGGTGCTGCTGGTCCTCTGACCCCCATCTCCACATCCCCCATCTCTGCTGTCTCCTGCAGGGAGAAGAGCTCTGAGCACAGCCTCTGGAGGTATCCAGGAAAGGGAAAAGCCCTCAGAACTGTGTGTGTGTGTTGGGGTGTGGGTGGAGGAGGGGGGAAGGAGGTTTATTATCCTACTGCACACAAATACCTGCTCATTCCCACCCAGGAAACACAGGATTTCAAGGTTTTGTTACAGATAAATGCTTTTTTGTGTGTGCTATGGATAAAAAGCCTACTGTGAGTCTATAATTTGCCACCTATCTAGTCTGCAGTACCTCCAGGACCTGGGAAGGATCTGTCATCAGGTTCAGTTCCAGATGAGCCCAAGGCAGCACCTGGGGCATCCTACATGGGGACTGCACATTGGCACCATGTAAACAAGAAACCCCCGGAGAGGGTTCTGTGCCACAGGTGTCCCCAGAGAAACTGCAAAAAGGGGCTCCCAGGGACCAATTATCCCCTGGCACCAGGCAGGGCAGGCAGAGCTACATGGTTTGAGTTGGAAAGAACCTCTAAATGCCACCTGGTCACGCTGCCTGCACTGAACAGGAATGCCCACAGCCCCATCAGGTGCTCAGAGCCCAGGCAATCCAGGGAAGATGTGTACAGGCAGGGGAAGTGAAATTCCCACCTTGTCACAGCACTGGTTGAGAAAGGTGAAGTTTTCTGAGATTTAACTCACAGAGAATGGTCTTTTTGTGCTGTTTCTGGGTTAGCTGCTGTGCTGCCCTGCAAACCCCAGGCAGATGTGGGGTGAGGGACAGGGGGGTTAATCCTGGATTTCCATGTGCAGAGCACAAAGCCTGCAGCTGTACCTCTGCTGCCATCCACGGGCAGAGGCACTGTGTAACCCCACACACCTTCCAGCTATGCCCACTCCCAGACTCCTTTTGAGGTCTCTGCTGCTTTTGAGGATCCCCTCAACAGCCCTAAGGACTTCATTCATGGATGGACTCGATAATCTTACAGGACTTTTCCAACCTTAACAATCCTATTTACGATCCCACTGCCCACCTGCACCCCAGGCCAGGACCTGCAGGTGCTGTACACCCCCGCAGCCCACTCCCTTCCCCTCCCCACCTCGCTGAGGTTCCGCGCCTGCAGCACTGCCTCAGTCCTCCGCATCTTCTCCATCTCAATCTCATGGGCAATGAGCTGCTTGGCCTGGTAGGTGAGCTGCTTGCGGGCCGGCAGGTCAGGGAACCTGCACACATCCTCCACATTCCTGCAGGGAGGAGAGGAGAACGTCAGTGCCTCCCGAACAAAGAATCGACACTGAGCACAAACACACAAATCAGCAGGGCAGACTGAACTCAGTGAGACTTGCTGCCCCATCCCTGTGCAGAGGGGTTTAACACAGCAAGATCTGACTTCCAGCCTAGTCCTCTCCCCGCCCCAGCATGGGGGGGAGATGACTCAGTTTCCCCATTGCTGCCCTCTCCAGGTCAGCACAGTTAACATCAATGTGCAAAGACGCCCAGCAAACAGCATAGGATGTGCAGAGCTGTGCTGCCCTGCAGCTCAATGACAATCCCGAGGAGATTATGTGCTTTTCAGCTCGGTTTTAGTGCAGGAACAGGAAATCACACAGTGCTCTGTGCTGAGCAGATTGCCACGGGAAAGCCAAAGTCACAGCACTGCAGCTCAGGCTCCAGCAGCAGTGCAACCTTTCCCATCAGCTGCAGACTCCGCTGAGCAGAGCACTGCCATCGGATGGCTTTGCACTTGTGACAGCTCAGAGCAAACAAGAGGTGTTGCTGCTAGAACAGCTCTGCTCAACAAGATACAGTGAGAGGAGACTTCAGGGTGCCATGAGGACACGGGGTAGTCACTGCCACAGCGTGGGGTGGGCCGAGCAGCGCAGTGTGGGCAGCACAGGGAGGCCATGCCCCCACCCCAGCAATCCTGTGGGTGTTTCTGTGGAAAAAAATAAAGCACTGCTCTCTAATTAGATACAGCTGCTTGATTTAACAGAGGCTAATTTTTGTAATTAACTTTGTAGCAGGAAGGCATTAGCATTGCTCCCAGCTCCGGTCAGGTCTGTGCTATGTCACCAAAAACCCAGGAGCATGTACATCCCTGTGGGTCCAGCACAGCAAAGAGTTGAGCAGGGCAGTGACACGCTATGAACACACAAAGTCAGCAAATAAACCCAAAACTGCTACTTCTGTTCTCATCCCCACGCAGCCCCCACCCTGTGAACACCCAGCAGCCTGCAGGAGCAGGGCCAGCACCCGCAGCACCCTGCCTACCCCATCCTTGCTAACTGAGCACACAGGTGCTCCTGGCCTGTGATACACCTGGGCTTCTGCTGTCAGCCTCAGCCCCTCCACTGCCAGCTCACAACCACCCTGCTGGAAGCCAAGGACAGCTGCCTCCTTCCTCCCAACCTGATTAACAGCAGCACAGCCCTGCCTTGGCGCCAGCCTGCCTATGACCCAGGGGAGACACCACACCAGAAGCAGCTCTGAACCAACCCAGGGGGCACAGGGCTTTTCCTTGTTTTTTTTTTTCCTAAAAAAAAAAAAACAAAAAAAACCACAAAAAACAGCCCCCAAATCCACTATCAAGGTTATTTTCAGTCCAAACACCCTCTCCCAACCCTTGGGACTCACGGGTCAAGCTTGTAGACATACTGGCCCTCAGGCAGGCGCTCCTGGTGGTAGGTGAGGTTATAGGCCAGCATAGTGCTGATGAGTGCTGCCAGCTGCTGCTTCTCCTTCAGACTGTAGAGCTGTGGGTTCACCTGGGGGGAGCAAGGCCACCGGGTGGGGGGGGTGAGAATACAGCTCATCCTGAGCAGTGTCCCAGCATCTAGATAACCCACAGCAGCTTCTTGTCTCAGACAGCGAATGAGAGCAGACAACAAATACCCACAAGGATCACAGTAGGAAGGAGGAAAGTTTAGCTCCCTATATACCCTCAGAGATCAGAGCAGGGAGAAGAAAAGTTTTGCTGCCTATTTGGGACACCTAATAGGGTGCAGAGCAGGGGATTCTCATCCAGCAGCACAAGGGGGACATGCACAGAGGTACAGGTACAACGGGGCAAAGCCACAGGACTGTACCCAGCTTGGGGCCCCAAAGTCCTCACTCACACCAAGCCCATAACCCCACGTGTGGGGGTCCCAGTGCCACCTCCCCTCCAATTCTGCAATTTCATGCTAACGCCAAATATGGGATTTAGTACTGCATATAGCAGCCCTGCTTGGCTGCACAGAAAAGGGACACATCCCAGGCTGGGAGCCACTCACCGGCCGCAGCTTGGGTGCAATGATATCCAGCAGCAGGCAGAGCACCTCCAGAACAAGAGACTGCTGCCCAGCACGGCTGCGGGCGCTGGGTGTGATCCCTGACACCATGGACACCACGAGGTTCTGCATGTGGTTCAGCTTGGCCAGGGCCTGCAGAGAGGGATGGGAGAGAAGAAATGGCTCAGCCACGTCCCCAGGAGGAGTGAAGTACCACCAGCACTCTATGTACCCAGTACTCACCTCATGATGGCTGCTGGGGTAAGAGAGCCGGGGGATGCTGGTGGCTGCAAAGAGCAGGTGGAACGCCACGGGCAGGAAGGGCAGGTAGCGCATCAGCTGGAAGCTCTGCCTGTGCAGCACAGCTCTACTCAGCACGTCAGAGAAGCACAGCCATTCCAGGGCTAGGCACACCGAGCCAAAACTGGAGTCCCTCAGCTTCATATTCAGGAAGTTCTCATAGAGACCCTGCAAGTGGCCAGGCAGTGGGATCGAAGTCACTGGGATTTTGAGAATCCCACTGGACTCAGCCCCAGTACCTTGTATCCCATCCCCAATCAGCAAGGGCAATAACTTGCATGCCCAGCTTTCCAACCTGGGCAAGCTTCTCTTGCTCCCCTGAGGAGCTGGCGAGGTGAAGGACGCGGTGGAAGCGGTGAGAAGAGGCAGTGAGGGCAGTCCTCACACCAAGGTGTGACAATTCATCCTCATCTGCCAGCAGATGGTTGGGCAGCGAGGGATCCATCCCTATGTGGTGCCTGCGGAGAGCAGGAGGAACAGGGTTAGCACAGACTGCCCATAGCTGTGGCTGCCCCATCCCTAGGGGTGTCCAAGGCCAGGCTGGATGCAGCCCTGGGCAGCCTTAGCTGGTACGGGGCAGCTGCCTATTAAGGTTGGAAAAGCCCTCTAAGATTACCAAGTCCAACCACCAACCCATCCCCACCAACCCATGTCCCTCAGTGCCACAGCTCCACAGTTCTTGAGCACCTCCAGGGACGGTGACCCCACCACTCCCCTGGGCAGCCTGTGCCAATTATTGGGTGCATCTGGAACATACAAATCTGCTGAGACAGAGCCTGGTCTCCAGGATGTTTCAGGCTTCTCTGCTGCAGCTTCTGAATAAAGAGCCCACAATGCAGCATGTGCCAGCCAACAAATTCCCCTCTTACCTCTGAGCTCGTGGGAGCTGGAATATCTCCTGCCAGATGGAGAAGAGTCCTTTGTTCTGATCCTTCAGGCCAATCCTCATTGTCTGCACCATTCGCACATCCAACTCCTTCTGGCCTCGGCCGTGCAGAAACTGCAGCACAAGACACAAATAATACAACCATAGAATCACTGATGTTGAGGAAGACCCCTAAGATCCCCAAGTCCAATACCAACCCAACCCACTACAATCACTGACCACGTCCCTCTGTGCCACACCTCCCACAGTTCTGGAACACCTCCAGGGACGGTGATCTCACCCTTTCCCTGGGCAGGGGTGCCAATGCCCAGTCACTCTTTCAAAGAAGAAACGTTGCCCAATATCCAACCTGAACCTCCCCTGGCACTACATAAAGCCATTCCCTTGTCCTATTGCTGTTACCTGGAGAAGAGGCTAACTGCCTCTTGCCACAACCTCCTTTCGGGGTGTCATAGAGAGCCATAAGATCTCCTCTGAGCCTCCTCTTCTCCGGACTGAACTATCCCAGGTCCTTCAGTCACTCCCCATAAGACTTGCACTGCCTCCCCCAGCCCCTGGCACTACACATACCTGCAGGGTGTTGATGCATGAGCGGATGTCATTCTCTGTCTTCTCACACAGTGCCAGCAGCGCTCCCATGTCCGCCCTCATGCCCTGCTGCTGGGCAATCTGTAGGAGAAGGGAACTGAGCACCGCTCCTGGCCACGCAGCCATGCAGGGAGCAGTGCTGGGGCTAATCCATACCTCCCCAAGGCGCTGGGCCAGCCGAGATGGGGCTGTCCGGGGGAAGCTGAGCAGGAATGCCTGCTGCCGCAGTGGTCGGAGCGCAGGGACATACCTGGCATAGGGACAGAGGGTGGTGAGGGGCTGGCACTGCTGCCCAGAGCTGTGGGTGCCCCATCCCTGGAGGTGCCTGAGGCCATGGATGGGCAGCCTGAGCTGAGGTTGGAGGGGTGGGGGAGAAGGGGATGGCAGCCAGCCTATGGCAGAGGGTTGGGGCTCAGGGGGCTGCGAGGTCCCTTCCAACCCAACCATGCTATGGCTCTATGATTTTATGATCTATAAGGTCTCTTTCAATCCAACCATTCCATGGTTCTAACAAGCTCCCTTCCAACCCAATCACCCTACAGTTCTGTGATCTTTAAGATCTCTTCCAACCCAATCATTCCACAGTTCTATTAAAGTCTCTTCCAACCCAATCACCCTATGGTTCTATGATCTTCCTCCCAACCATTCCATGATTCTATGACACCAGAGCCACCCTTAGGGCAGGTGTCCCAGCTTCTCCCCTGACACCCACTGGTCATTGCAGATGCAGATGACAGGCCGCAGCAGCAGGCTGCCCTCTCGCCTTCTCCGTCGCCCTCCACTTGCAGCCACCTCACCCTCAGGCTCCTTGCTGTTGATGATGTTTAGCAGCACAGTGATGGAGGCCTTGGGAGAAATGAAGGGACAGAAGAAGTGAGTGCTTGCTGTTCAGAGTAATAATTAAGCAAATGGGGGCCAGATGTAAACTTGAGAAGTGGGCCCATGTGGACCTAATGAAGTTTGACACAGACAAGCACAGGGTGCTGCACTTAGGTCAGGGCAACCCCAGGAAAAGAACTCATAGAGAGCAGCCCCGCAGGGTAGGACTTGGGAGTTCAGTGGATGAGAAGCCAGCTATGAGCCTGGGCCAATAGTTATCCTGGGCTGCATCAACAGAGATGAAGGCACAGGCTGCCCAGAGCTGTGGTTGCTCCAGGCCACAGATGGACCCAGGGCAGCCTGAGCTGGTGGGGGGCACTCAGCCCATAGCAGGGATGGGGCTTGGGAGGGCTTTGGGGCCCCTTCCAACCACTCTGTGATTCAAAGAGATAAGCCCAGGTGAGGCCTCACAGTGGGCGCGCCATCGATCTCATCGATGATCAGGCAGTTGGGTTTCTCCTCAGCACCCAGCACCGACTTCATCTGGGTGGCAGCTTCAATGCGTGTCTTGAAGGTCTCTGGGCTGCGGTCATCGCTGTGGGACACCAACTCAGCTCAGTGCCACCCCAGCGTGAGCATCCTCACAGGGCTGTGCTGGTGCTCACCTGGCATTCATCTCCACCACGTTATACCCTGCATGCTGTGCAATGACATGCGCCAGTGTTGTCTTCCCCAGGCCGGGCGGGCCACACAGCAGGGCCACCTGCAGGGAGAGGGGGCATGGGGAGGCACTGAGCGACCACACTGCCAGGAGAACAGCTCTGCCTTTAGCCCTGGTTGTGTTTGTAGAGACACCGGGAGAAGGTCACCACGGGAGGGAAAATAGAACAGGAGCTCCCAGAGGTGACGGTTGTCCCAGCTGGCATCACTCGTGCATGTGTGTATTTATAGGACAATAGAAAAAGGTGCACAAAACCCCCTGAAGAATTATGCTCCCACAAGACTTCCTAGTATCTATTTTTGCTTCCCTGTTTTGTTTTTTTGGGGGGGGCTTTTTTTCCATAGTCTTTCACCAAATGCTGCAAAGCTGTAAAATGGCCTGAGTGTTATCTCTGCTTCTTTTGCCCTTTCAGCATTCCTGCTCTCCTCTGGATGCAGACGCACTTGCCTAAAGCCATACCTGTCCATAGCAAAAGAAGTCAAGTCCAACCTCTGACAGGCTGAGGCTTCTTTCCTCTACCAGCCCATCTAATATGGCTGGCCCTGTTCCCCTCCCCTGGTGTAATGCTATAATGGGATGATAACAGCAGGGTAGCAAAGTCTCCAACTACAGCAAATGAGAACAAGGCCAAATACAGAAACCACAGATACAGAAATGAAGGAAAAGAGCCACTTACCTTTGAAAGGCCTCAGGGAGGCAGGGATCTCCAGCAAAAGATGCCCTCACCTCCACTGCCAACCCTCAAATGAGGCCTTGGAAGGGGGTGGATCCTGGCTCCACCCCTTCCAGTCACTAAGGTGTACTACATGCACCTGAGCTCTCCTGGGTTGGCCCTGGCTTCCAACCAGGTGCTCAATCACTGTTTCAGGCCATGATTTAGCATTTCTGCTACACATGGTTAACATATTACTCAACTGAAACAAAAGATTAAACAAAAAACAACAATAATAAAACACGGTGTATTTCTAAATGAGAGACATGGAAGCAGATTTCTCCTGGATCTGTACTGGAAGAGAAAGGATAGACACTGCTCCTCTCCAGTGCTGGGGTCTGGGGGACACTATGTGGATGCGCTCTGTGCCCTGCCCCACTCACCTTGTACTTGGGTCTCTTATGCTGGTCCAGCTCAGCCTCCAGGATCTCCTCTGTGAGCTGTGCCTTTGTTTTCCACTTGTTCTGCGGCTCCTTGGGCTGCTTGAACGGGGGGTGAGCCTCAGCACCAGGCTTTGCCTTCTTCACGGGCTTCTCCTTACCAAACACCACTGTGTCCCAGAGCTTCAGCCACTTCAGCAGGCAGCGGTTTGTGTACTGAGCAGCAAACAAGAATAAGAGCCAACACCAATGAACCTCACAAAAATCCAGCCAAGGGCCAAGAAAGTTCTTTCTCTTTCATGGCAAACCCAATCCAACCACCCACAGCATTAAGGAATAAAGCAAACATCCACCCAAACCCCGCTGACCCTGGCAGCTCACATCATCGCTGAGTAGCTCTATGTAGCGCCGGGGAGCAAACTTGTCCACCCACAGGCAATGGGGAGTAGGCTCCTCCTCGATCGTGTCCCCATGCTGCTCCGTGGCCTCATCACCAGTCTCCAAGCAGCTAAAAGGAGGGGTGAACGCAAGCCATGTGGCAGGAGGAGGCAGAGCTGAGAGCTCACCCCATGTCTCCCAGGCTAAGAATGCTGTAGGCAGATATGGATCCCACATCCAGACCCACTGCAGCATCTCACAACTGAGAGCATGGTGAGGACAGAAGCTGCCCAGACCTCACCTGTTTATTATCTCCGTCAACTGTTGTGATGCTTCCACAGCTCTCCTCCGATGCTGGGGCACAAACAGGGTGAGAGGGGTGAGGAACGCCCCACCAACCCGTGATGATGGGTGAGTGGGGCCAGGGGCTGTCAGGAAGGAACAATACCTCTTCATACACTTGTTCCTTCAGGTAGGAGAAGGGGACTCCCAGCAGATGGAGTGGCCGGTTCCAGCCCACAGAATCATGGAGCTGCGAGGAACAGCGAATGTGCTGATGCTCAGCACATGTTCCATGTACCATCAGAGCTCCTGAACTGGATGGAGGTCCCCTTACCTCCATCCCTATCTGGGAGGAATCGTCCTTCACTGCCATGAAGACCCTGGTGCCCTCACTGGATGTCACATTGATGTAGTCCCCCAGGACAGGCGGGCGTTTGAGGACACGCTTTGGGTTCTCGGTGGGCGGTGAGCTCTGCAGGGGTCCCAGGCCGCTCACCTCCAGCTCTGGGCTGGGAAATGCCAGGCTATTTCAGCAGAGGATGAGAGAAGGAGCAATCAAACCCCATCCATGGAGATCCCGCAGCATCGGTGGGCAGATATAAAGCTCAGTGACACAAAGAGCCACGGCCAACCTGGCAGCGCGGGGACCAGGGGGTGACACTGAGACAGCATCCTAGAGGACATCTGGGTCCAGCTCACCATCCCCACCAAAGTTCAGCTTCTTCACAGCTTCCAGACGCTGCCTTTTTGGCTTTGGAGCTGTGCGAGTCACAGAGGTGGGAGAAAGATGAGAGACTCGGCAGGGAGCAAAGCCCAGAGCAAGCTGAGATGCAGCATGGAGCCACAGAGTGCTCAACCAATGCAGCAAAACCTTACTGAGTGCCACGGGGGACTCTGCAGGCAGCGAGGGCGGTGGGGATGCGCGCAGGGCACACTCCTGGCTCCTTTTCCTGGCGTTGGGCCCCACAGCCGGGTCAGCTTCGTCCTGCAGCTGCTTCCTGCTGCGGAACTTGGAGACTTTGGGGCCAGGAGGGGATGGGTAATCTGGAAGGGAGTGCAGGGTGGTAGAGGTGGGAAGGGACCTCCGGGTGCCTTCAGAGCCACCCTCCCGCAGCAGGGACATCCAGAGCAGGGGACCAGGACCGCATTCAGGCAGGTTTTGGAGATCTTCAAAGAGTGCCCACAGCCTCCCTGGGTCCCTGTGCTTCCCCACTCGCACAGCACAGCGCTGCTGCCTGATGGAACCTCCTGCACTCCGGTTCGTTCCCAGCGCTTCCACTCCCACCACCGAACAGAGCCTGCTTCCACACTTACAGCCACGGGTGGGATCCCCGAGCCGCCTCCTCTCCGAGCTGCTCCCGGCACAGCTCCCGGCCCTCCCCCGTGGCTCCCCCCGGCAGCAGCGCCTGACCCCAGCCCCGGGCTGCGCCCACCCGGTCCCGGCAGCGCCGAGCAGGCCTGGCCCCCCCGCACACCTTCCAGCTCGGCCAGCACCTCCAGCTCGGCGGCGAACCGCTCGTTGAAGTCATCCTCGTCCCCGGGGCTCTCCATGAACCGCGCCGCGCACCGGAGCCACCCCGCGAGCCCGAGCTTCCGCCCGCCGCGCCGATCGGAAGGGATAACGCTGATTGGCTGCGGGGCGCGGCTCAGCAAGCTGCGTGCGCTCTGATTGGATGCGAGGAGAAGGTCAGCAAGCGGTGGACGCGCTGATTGGCTGCGTGGCGATCCGCGGCTGGCGCCGAGGTGACGCGTTGCGGCCGCTCCGCTCCGCCCGGCGGGGCCGGGGCCGCGCC
>JAOWBP010004330.1:6361752-6409913 GCA_028571105.1 Tragopan temminckii
AGGGGCCCCAGGACTGGACAAGGGCAGAGCAGAGTGGGGGGGACAGTTCTCTCCCTGCCCCACTGCCACCCCTTGCTGATGCAGCCGAGGACTCTGTTGGCTGCCCCTTTTCTCACTGCTCAGATCGAGTCTGGTAAGGCGGTGGGAAGGATGAGGAACCAGAAGCCGAAAGCCCAGCAGAAGTTTGTGCAGTCGGGTGACTTCCACAAAGACCATACAGTAGTTTATGGAGTCCATAAAACCAAGTTCCTTCAGCCTCTGGATTAGATTTAATTTGTTTTTAGAAGTTCTGGATTTTTTCACCCTGCTGTTTGCCGCCGTCGCGGGGTTGGTGCTGGAGGCAGCCACTTAAGGACCTGCCATATCCAGCTCTGACAGGCTGCAGGAAAGCCCAGGGAGTTTGGGGAAGATATTTACCATCCCTTTGTGCTGCTCCTGACAGGTTCCTCTTTGCACCTCATCACCGCTTGACATACGACGCCGTCCTCCTGCACAGCTCCCACCTTGGCTATAACTGCAGGATGTGCTCTGAGCCCACTATGGGGGAGCCAGGGAGAACCAGTGCTGCCCCGCTCTGAGCTGCAATTAGCAGTTGGCTGCTAATTACCAGAGTGCCTTGATTATAAGTAATGTAACTTGGCATTATTTTCCAGGCAGCAATGTTTGTGATGTTAATTCTATTACTTGAATGCAATATGCCATTTACAATTGAGGAAGAGGTCTAAAAGCCCCCAGTGGTGCTGCAAGTCTGGGTCTGAGCAGATAGAAGTGAAAAGCCCCCTCCTGAGCCGAGCTTCCCCCAATTTGGGAAGGATGCAGCCAGTTGGCATGGGTACAACAGAGGGACCTTCAAAATCCTGATTCCACAGCGACCATGAGAACAGCTCTGCATGCTCTGGGAGCAGGAGGAAAGGCAGCAGAGCAGGTTTGGGATGTGGGAAAACCTACCGCAAAGTGGAAAGTAACAATCTGTTTTCTGGGTCCCTGTGGAGAAGGGAGGAAATAATGGGCTAAATGGCAGAATATGATTTAATCTCAGGAAAATTCAGGTTAAGCAGTAGGAAAAAAGTTTCCAACAGGAAGATAATGCAATGGCAGAAACTGCTCCTGGTTGTTTTAATGCAGAGATCTCGATTTTATTGGAAAGAGATTGTTCAAGCATTGTCTGTCCTCCAGCTGATGGCAGCGCTCCTGTAATTATCTGATTATCTCTTATGGTGGGTGCTTGTAGGGACCCCATCACCACAACCCCAAATGGAGCTGTGCTGTGCTACTGATACAGAAAGCATTGTGGGCAGATCTGCACAGCCTGTGGTGGGTTCAGCATCGGTCAGAAGTAACAACCAGAAAACAAAATACTGCTCATAGTTCAGGGGCTTCGAGTTGGTCACTTTTCCTGGTAGCAGGATGCCTCAGGCTTGGCAGAAGCACCTTGTTTGTAGAACAAGATGTGTTCTTCACCGTTGGGCAGCAGTGGAAAGCCTTCAGTGCTCTGAATAATGAAAAATCAAAGGAAGGGTTTCTTCTCTCCTTCCTGTGGCATGAAGGGTATTTCTTCTGTTTAGATTGTGTAAGCTCTCCATAGTGGGGTCTGTGTCTGGCCAGTGCAGAAACATGCTTGTGCTGCTCACCAGATCATAGCCAGTCAGAAAATAACAACCCCAGCACCATCTCAGCACTGTTTGTTAAAGCTCAGTGTTCTGTTATACCTTGAAGTGACTCCAAAAGTATCCAGGTGTCAGGACGGTCTGTGCAGAAAGGGATGCAGCTAAAATTCAGATCGCTTTGTTTCATGTGTTTGTGAAGAAGTGAATTGGGAATTGTGTTACCTTGTGTTAATTGAGTACAGGGCACAGGATCCCAGTGTGATGTTGAGATTGCACATCACCGTGTCCTACAAGCCCTCTGAACTGGCATGTACTACCACTAAATGACAGCAACTGTGGGGCACCTATGAGAAGGGTGTGTTTGCCAGATGTGATGGATAAGTTTATGGGTGCAACTCAGCTGACTCCCAAAGAGAGAACAGAAATGTGAGCAGCGGGACAGGGGAGCTGGGAGAGGAGGCTTCACCTTACTGCACACACTGGGAGAGCTGAGAAAAAGAAACCCTATATGGAGAGAAGGGAGATGAATATTTTTATAAAATACTGTATTCCAGTGTCTGTTACCTGGGTCGTCCAGCCAGGAGGTACTTACAGGAAAACTCTGCGTGGCAGCAACGAGCAGAAGGAGGTGTGTGCAGGGCAGTAAAACCTCAACCTCATGCGCAGTGCACTAGGCACAGCCTTTTACATTTCCTTTCTTTCCCCTCCTAAAAACACAGACCTCGATTCACTTCCATTTTCCATTGCCACATTCAGGTGGTTTGGTCTATGTGCAGAATGTAGGAATTATATTTTCTTTGTTTAGCTGGGGTCAGTTGTCTTCCTCCGGGGATACTTCCCTGGAGAGGAAAGCATCTTAAGGGGTGGCTCTTGGTGGGGTTGGGGAAACTGCCCACTTAAATGCTACAGTGAGAACAGTACTGCAGAGGAATGGTTTGCCTCTTTGGGGAACTGCTAGGAAGAGGGGGCAGGGTGATGGGAAGTAAGGGAACCTGGCCTTGGGAGGTGATGGGAAATGGTGGAACATGGTGTAGCCTTCAGCCTTCCTTAGTTAATCCTCTTGGGTGGAAGGATGACAGCAGGCACTGAGATGGAGTTCTAAGAAAGCAAAGCCCTGTGTTGGTTATGCTGTTCCTTCTGTGGGATATGGTTCATTCCTCTAGCTGATAGCTCAGCTTCTCCAAATAGTGACTGCTGAGGTCACTCCTAAACATCATTGTAAGCAGAAATATGAGTGTTGGGTGAAAACATCCCCAGTGGTGGAGTCACTGCTTTGCATCCACAATATGAGTAGGCTGTGGTGCCAGAAATGCCCCTTACAACAGCATGGAAATGCAAACTCCCCCGCCATCCACCCAATGTGAGAACATGCAGAGCTCCCAACCATGCAAAATCATAATGCAGGGCTCCAGTGCCAAGTTTCCAGCTGTTTCCACATGTGCATCTCAGAGTTACCTCCTCCCGTGCGCCTGTGCCAGGACTGAGATTCAATAAAATGCCACGCTAATCCACAGTCCTTTTCCATTAAATGACCAATTAAACCTGGAGGAAAAGGGTTCTTATTATTATTATTTCAGTTGGGAACGTGTTCCCTGTAGTGCTGTGTGGTTTTTTTTATATATTTTTTGTGATTATTTTATTCTCTGTACATTATCTCTGCAGAATTTCGTTGCTGCTGCTGCAGTAGTGGTGATTGGGCTTAAAGTCCTATAGAGTTATTAAATACATCTGTATGCAAATGAATGCATTCAAGGTGAGAATTCTGTGTTTATACACTGGTAAAATGTGAAAATGGTGAAGCTGGAGGATATAAATCATTATGGAGAAACTGGAGAATAGAAAAGGTTACAGAGAAGTATGGGTGCAGCATTGCTGCATGGTACTGGGGAGGCCGCAGTGGTGCACAGATGGGGACAAGGAGCAAACCCAGTCCCAATAATGTATTCTGCCTAAAGCTTGGTTCAGGGAGCAGCTCTTCTTATGCCTTTTCGTTGGGTTGATGCTGGTGTTGTATACTGGTCCCAGTGTCAGTGTTTCTGTCCCAGCAACAGCAGGAAAATGCCTGGGGGTGTGCTTTGCCCTTAGCTTTTTCACCTGAAATGGCCAGGGATGCTGTAGGATTTCTACTTACGAAGATCCAAAATCAAAAGATGCACACCATGCACACTTTAGTGTCACATGCATCGGTCCTGGCTTCTTGTATTTAATGTTTTTGGTGGTTCAAGCTCAGACTCCTCCATTTTTGCTCAGTGCCAGGTGAATCCCTCCCGTCCTAAATATCACAGATAGGTATAGCAGCTCAGCTATACGCAGACACAGAGTCTGCTCCCAGTGGAGCCACAGAGAGGAACTGTCACCTCCACGATGCTGCCCTGGATGGAGCCCAAATCACCTGGGCTCTTTCTTTCCCCCTTCGCCACCGTATCACTTTACAGGGTAATGAGTAAAGCAGCACAGACGCGAGCACAGCCCCACTGCTCCCACTGCTCCCAGCATCGCGCCGTATCCAGGCTGTGGTGCCGGGGGAGCGGGGGGAGCCGCGCCGGGTGGAAATTTCTCACCACAGCCCTTGCTGGGGCCAGACATGCTGTAAATTTTACAAGAAAAACACTTTACAAACCAGAAGTCCAACTCTCGTGCGCATGGAGCCGCTAATTAACGGTTTGGAAACCGGGCAAGCCAAGGAGCCCATTCCGCCATCACCGAGCCCTGTGGGTTTGCAGCAGGCTCTGAAGAATTGAGGTCCTCTGTGCAGCTCTGGCTTCTCACCCACAGGTTCCTTGCACATCAAACAGTACCACTAGGAAACTTTCTACAAAGCTCTAGTCTGAAATAGCTGAGGCTTTCCTCTTAGCTTGTGATGAGCACAGGTCAGAAACTCTGTGAGGTAGCACTGCTGCTTGATGGAGGTTCCCACCAGAATTTGGGGCTTTGCATCTCCTTTCTCTCCCATTTCCCTTAGCAACGGAAATAACAAACTCTGCCATTGTAAAAGATTTGCAGAGTAACTTCGCATTGATGCTCTGCAGTAGTCACAGTCTTGCAGGTACAAATGCTGGGTTTAGCTTTCCCACAGTGTCCCCTACTGCTTGCATTAAAAAATCCAGTTAGGTGCACATTAAAAAAGGGAGAAAAAATGAGTATAAGGCACTGAAAGTCACCAGAAGGGGAAATGCTTTTTATGGAGCCTCACCAAAAATCCCTGCAGGGGGTGAGATGCTTTCATTCACGGAGGGAGGTAAATATGGAATCAAAATTGGCAGCTCAATGGGGGCTGCAGCTTTCTAGGGCTGATTTATTTGGTTTTAGTGGTAGCAGGAAAAAGTGCATGGCACGGATGTTGGAGGTAATCTGGGTAGCTGAGAATCCAGGAATAGAGAATTCACTTTCTTCTGTTATTTGTCTGATAACAGAAAAAGCAACTTATTTTAAAGTGATGGATGAATTCTCAGTAGGTCTCAGCCTTGAGGTTTTGAGGCACCAGCAAATCTCTCATTTGCCATCGCATCAACTATACTCCCTGTCCAGTGATCACACAGACATGTTTAATTGTTTAATTAAAGCTCAGAGGCGCCTAACATCTATTTCATCCTCTTTCTCACAGACCTATGAGCAGAATGAGTGGATCATCCACCTGGCTGGGAAGCTGCTGGCTCAGGAGGAGGAGGCCTTGTCCCTGATGGCAACAAACCCATTCACAGACAGGGATCCCCCACGGTAAGTGCCTGGGACAAGCTTCTCAGTAGAAAGCATCTGGGCTGTGCATTCAGCATAAGTGTTCCAACTGGAAAGAGGGTTGTAGCAAGGTGGGAGTCGGTCTCCCAGTAACCAGCCACAGGATGAGAGGATGAGAGTTGTGCTGGGGCATTTCAGGTTGGATATCAGGAGAAATTTCTTCTCCGAAAGAGTGGTTGGGCATTGGAACAGGCTGCCCAAGGAGGTGGTTGAGTCATCCCTGTTGGTTGATTGCTCTTTGTATTTGATGCCATGCAGGTGGTATTTAATAGGGCAATTTTAATAACGGGTCTCCATGGGGATTTGGTGCTCAGTACTGTGATGGGGACAGGGGACCTGCAGCTGGCCCTTTCCCAGCACCCAGCACTGCTTCTTTTGGACATGGATCCTACCTACCACGGTGGTTTCCTGCCCCACAGCCTCAGATTTTTTGCCATGATCTCTTTGCAAGGTCAGGTCAAAAATACCATTTCCAGCAGCCTATTGGGATACTTCAAAGATGAAACAGTCCTGCAGAAAGAATTGTTTTTGTTGACACTTGTCTTGGAATTGCTTGCATTTTCAGTGACAAAGCAAATATCAGCAAGTGCAAAGCACAGATGAAAACCCCAAGGTTTTCTACAAAAGGAAATTTTTCACAAAAGTGTCTATTTTGTTGATGAAGTTATTTTTAGCTGAAAAAATATTTTAAGGGAATTTTGGATCAACTCAAGTAATATTATGCTCTTGCTAATGTTTTCCATTTGAGGCTCTCAAGATGCATTACAAACAGGGATTAAGGTTCCCAGCACCACGTGAAGTGAGCTTCCTTTTGAAGCAGAGCTGTGCTTTTCAGCTTTAACGCAATGTGTCCCCCAAATCTTCTATGGGAGACTGCTTTTCTAGCTTAGGTATTAAGAATTTCTTTCCACCTTTTACCAAAGTGCTTTCTTTTGGATATGGTGTTCAGTATATGTTGAGATTGTATGTATGTATACAGAAAAGACCACAACCAGCAGATACACAGCCTGGGACAGCAGTGAGTGTCCCAACGCTGTATTTGAGTATTTCTTATAACCACGTTTCTGAGGATCCCCAGGCAGCCAGAATGGTCTCATGCAGCACCAGTGCCCCATCAGAGCATTGCTGCAGGCTGATGGTGACACTCTTCTTCCAAAGATAGGAGCTGAGACTATTGTAAGATTACCCTATGTCTGGGTGTGTAGTCCAGGTTTGTGCCATGGCTACTTGGGCTGCATAGGCAGCAGGTTATGCACACAAATAATTACACCCTGGCTGCAGCCCAGGAGGTTTCTTGGGGAGACTGTGTTAACTACTGCTCCAAAAGGCGTGCTGGGAGACACCAGCATGTCCCTTAGCATGGATGGGTACAGCTTTAATACCATTTACAGAGGGATTTCAGCTCTGCTTGGCTGGGAGAGGGCTGCACTGGGACCTGCAGGACTCCTCTGGGGAGCATTTGGGGGATCATGGTGGGATACGAAGTGCTGGAGGAGCTGTTGGAGGCCTATATGGTGCTGGCCCTGTGTCAGAGCCCCCAGTTGGAACTGGGTGTCCCCCAGTGCCAGCAACCAGATGTGGGTACCAGCTGGTGGCAGCTGGTAGTGAGCTGGGCTCAGCGGCGACAGAAGCTCTCCATAATCCCAGAGCTGTTTATTGCCCAGTGCCAACAGTGCTGCTCCCATTCCTCACCACGGCTGGAACTACAAACATCGCAGCAGCTCAGAAATCAGATGTGCATCACGTCTTTCAGGGCTTTGCCACAAAGGGCTGCACCTCTTTTGTATGTTCTGGCATCGGTGGTGTTAAAAAAAATATAAAAAACTTATAAATTTTTAGTGTGTTCTGTGACAGGTGAGGAAATTGTATTTTCAGGAATTTAAAACGAAAACATAGCAAATCTTTATCTTTGTTAGCATTTATAGGATAGTGACTGCTGAGTTTTCAAAGGGCACAGGCAGGTCAGCGATGGCAGAGCAGTGTGTTGCTGTGTACTGCACACAGTGCTCTATATCTTGGCAAACAGGGCTTTGATTCATGCAGTACCTTGCTCTAACCAATGCTCAGACTCTGTTTTCACTCCTTAGCAGCTAGTTTATAGTAGGAAAAGATCAGGATCCAGTGCTGGGTTTATGTGTCAGCTGCCTTTGCTCTGCCATTACTTTTGCTTTAAAAGCTTTTCATGGGCCTAGTGTATTTTTGGGTGGCTTAAAATAAAAATAACAATTTACAAATGCTCCTTTTGGCCCAGCCTGGAGTCTAGCACACCACTTAACCCTGTTTGCTGCTCACGTTTCTGGTTTGAGTGGGCCAACCCCAATACCTGCGCTGGCATCCCTGCATTGTATCCAGGTGTGAGGACATGAGTTAGTCACTGGTTGTTATTTATGCTTCTTCCATTACTGTTTGCTGCTAGCACTTCCCCTGCACATGGAAACTAATCATTTGCTTTTCTTTTCTTTTCTTTTTTTTTTTTTTTTTTTAGTTTTTATGCCCCATCCCAGTTCTGCTGAGTTTACACTTCTGGCATTCATGGCTGGCGCACTCCAGCAGCTCTGGCAGCCCCTTCTGCTCCCGCATTCGTTCTGCTCAGGCAGGCTCCCTCCCTGCCTTGCTGGGGCTTTCTTCCTGCATTTCAGAAATGCCATTTTCTGGCTGGATTTTAGGCTCACTGAAGCAGGGTCTCTCCTGCACCCCCATCCACCCAGAGAACACTGGTCATAATGGGTAACGCTGTGGTGTGAGAACAGTTGGAGAGCAGGACAGACTCTTTAGCAGGGTCTGTTACGATAGGACAAGGGGAAATGGTCTCGAAATAAAAGAGGGGAGATTTAGACTGGTTATAAGGAAGAAGTTCTTTATGCTGCAGGTGGTGTGGAGTGGCACAGGGTGCCCAGAGAGGTGGCAGTGCCCCATCCCTGCACACACCCACAGTCAGGCTGGACGGGGCTCTGAGCACTGATGGAGCCGTGGGTGTCCCTGCTTAGTGCAGGGAGTGGGACCAGACGGCATTCAGAGGTCCATTCCACCTCAAACCATTCTGTGATTTTATAAGCAAGGCATCCAGCTCCTTAAGGACCTTTCCAGCCCAAGCCATTCCATTATTTTTTAATTTCAACACCTTCGCAACATTGAGTTGAGCACTGGATGTGCAGATCCTCAGTGCCTTTTTGGTGGTGTGGTGGTGTAATTTCATTTGAGTTGCAAGCAACGACCTTAAATTTGAGCCATAATGGTAACACTTGAGAAGAAGAGAGAATTTCAGAGCTCTTGAGCTGTGGAAGGGTCCAAAGCTGCCCTGGGTGGTGTGGGGCTGTCACTGCAAACCTTAATGCTGCTCATGCCCACCTCTAGCCATTGCTGCTCCACTTTCTTCAGTAGCTGCTGCTTTCCTCCCAGTCCCCCCTCCACTCTAAGGGGAATTTTGAGACTTAATTATTTTCATTCCCTGCTAGACTAAATAATTAGGGGAAGGGACTGTTTTCCATAAGAACATTACGCTCCATACTCCGCGGAGTTTATTCTGTTAATGGAAACTCTACACCTTAAATAGCCAAGGGACTTTCAAAATGAGTTAATGCCTTCGAAATGAAATTTCTGAGACCAAAGTTTGTAGGTTTCTTTACAACTCTAGAAATTATAGTATTTTTTCAAGTGTGATAAACTTAAAATGAGAAACAGGTGACTGATTAAAAATGAGGGCATTGTTGAGCGCCCGGCCTAGCTGAGTGTGAAGCTTTACTTCAAGCAAAGTGATGTTTGTGGAATGTAGATTTACAAAATATTATTGTGCAGCGGATAGTTCATAAAACACCCGCCGTCATAAATCTGAATGGTGGGGCTTTGGCTGAGAAATTAATAAGTGTTTAACGCACCGTCATGGAAACAGCCTGCAACAACGAGAGAAAACAAAAACGAGGCTTTGCCAACAGGGGGAGAAAAAAAATATCGATTTTATTTTTGACCTGAAGTGTTCAGTGTCTCTGATATTAAATCATGTTCACTTAAGGACTTTTATTCCAATTATAGTCACACTCTGCTGGAAGAGCCCCAGCGTGCAGCCGAAGCCCTGGATTTGTCGCAGCGGTGTTATTTATGGTGGCAGTGCTTCCAATTTGATGCTACCTGACTGGGAAGGGCTGTGCCCTAAAATATCTATTTACAGGCCTGATGAGCACAGAAAAGAATCAGAAATCTACGCGAACCAGCAGTTGTTCCCTTGGGTGCAGGAAAAGAGACCTCCCCAAAGCCTTGGGGAAGGATGGCGTGGGAGGAGGAAGGCTCCGGGCTCAGCCCTGGGATGGTTGAGTTGGTTTTAGGAACACTATGGAAGTCGTGGTGCTTTTTTAAGGTAAAAGACCAAAAAGTGTTTTTTTTTTAAATAGGACAAACAAACAGAAGTCCAACCCGACAGGGGCAACAGTCATCCTGTAACTAATGAGAGTGGTGCAGAAGGAAGGCAGGAAACAGAGGTTTAAGGGAAAGTATGTGTTGTAGGTGTCTTCTGCAGGGAAAAGATGTTTTTTGTGTGTTTCCCACTGAAAAGCCGTTTGCCAGCGATGAGACCTGTCCTGGGAAGTGATGCAGTTCTCAGGGGTGCGGGAGTCCCACCATGTTCTTTTGGCTGTCTCATTAGGTTTTACTGCAGCTCCCTATACATGGTGGGGACCCCACCTCCATGGTGGGGACCGGTCTGCTCCATCCCTACACCTGCAGGGACTGTGTGCTGGCTCTGCCCGTGCTCAGGGGAATCCAGGCAGTGCCTAAGCCTGGTAGATACCCAGGTTCCTTTCCCACCAGGTTTGCTTTGCTGTCAGTGGACAAAAAGCCTCTAAGAATCATAGAACAGAGTCACAGAAACATTAAGGTTGGAAGAGACCTGAGATCAAGTCCAACCATTAACCCATCCCCACCGTGCCCACCAAAGCATGTCTCTATCACATCATGTTCTAACTTGTCAGACGGAGGCAAAACGAGATATTTTGCCCTCTCCCAAGAGTTTTGAGGATGAGATGCTCCAGCTCAAGGGCCAGACCTTTCAGGAACCTTGGAGAAAGAGAAGTCAGCGACATGGAAAAACAACCCATAAAACTGCCCTTATGCTGCGAGCGGTTTGTGGGCTGAGTTGAATTTATGATCGCTGCTGCTCATGGGGCTAGAACAAGCAGGAGAGCCAGTGATGGAGGCTCTGCTGCTTTAATGAATTTGTACTTTCCACTGCCACTTGTTCACTGATTTACAGTGAAGTGGGGAACCTCGAGATTAAAAAAAAAACCAACACATCGAAAGGACACCTCGTGTTTTGGTTTCTTTCTTCCCTCTCCCACCCTGGCTTGCCCTGTCAGGCCATTAATTCTAACAGAAAACACCGGCTCTGGTTTTTTCCCTCGAACCCCTCAGCTGTTGCAGGGAGACAGCTGCACCCTCTGGAACTAATTACAGCTGTCTGGGAGATTTAGCCCTCCCTCGCAACAACTCCAATATTGCTGCTAATTTTTAACACGTACAGTTGGAAGATGTCATAATAGGCTGATATATGATCGAATCTTAAAAGTGCTACAGCGCAGCTGCTACCGGGCATCTGCTGGGATGAATATATTGATTTAAAAAATAATGCAAAGTATTTTTAGCCTCTCTGCCCTTCCCAGCGCTGAAGCCCTGCCTGGTGCGGGCAGCGATGGAGGGCACGTGCTCACCCAGGAGGCAGTGGCACAGGGACATGTGTGGCTGCTTCACTTCTGCAGTGGAGCTGGCAATGGGATGCTCTTGTCCCTTGTCTTGCATCCCTCTGTTGTTGTAGTGGAGTGGGTTTTCTGTCTCCTGGAGGAGGAGTGTCTGGTTTGCTGTATTCTGATCGTATCACGCCTCTGACGGGATGATTTTGCTCTGGTGTCCCCTATTGGACCTCACCTGAGCTCGGCTGGATGCTTCCTTCGTGTGGCTGCAGCCACTGCTTCCCAGCAGATCAGAGAGAGCTCCGGTTGTGTTCACTTGGTAAATCCTGGGAAAGTGCTTGCAGCGAGGAATGGCCTCCCTGACCTTCCTGACTGCCTCTGAAACACGAGCACTGCTCATCCCTCTGGTATGAGCAGAGGGCATCAGTCTCCTTTTAACAAAGATGAAATCAAGCAGCTTCCTCATAAACTTCTTGAAGATGTTTCCCTTGAGCAGCAAGGCTCTGCATGCTGGCACTGTCCTGCACTCAGAGGAGCCTCAGGGACCTTTGGATTCCTTCCACTACCCCAAAGGTCTTTGCATGAGCCCTTAATTTGCAAAAAAAAAAAAAAAAAAAAAAAAAAGGCAAAAAACCCACATTTTTTGTAAGGCAAGCTGCAGCCCATAGCAGTTCCCCATTCTGTGTGCATGGGGCTTGTATGGGTTGCAGCTGTGCAGGTCACCAGGTGATGTTTGCAAACTGTGAGCCCTGGCTTGGTGGGTCCGTGGTGTTCTTGCTCCCTGCATTAGGGAGGAGGGAGCATAGAGACTGCAAACTGAGACTTTGGAAATGAGGCACCCAGGTAGCTTATAAATAGTGGGGTAGCTTGTAAACTCTATGAGCCCTGAAACGAGGGGCTCCAGTGAGTATTAAATGCTGCAGTTTTTACATCAGTGAGCCTCAGGAGGCAAGACTGATGATGGTTACAAGCTTTCTGTGTTTCTCCCCTAGCCCCAGGAAGGCACAGGGAGGACGGGCAATGGATGCTCTGCCTTGATGTCCTGATGTTTTGTGCTCAGAGGTATTTCTGCTACAGTTTCTCAGCTTTCACAGGCTGTGAACAGCTCAGGATTTACTGTGCGTCCTGATGCAGGTGGAATATGGTGGGACAAAGGGGCTGTTTGGTTTGGGGCTGGGGGCTCACTGGGACCTCTCAGGTTTGTTTGGACTCTGAACATAAGGACTGGAAACATGCTCAGATAGAAAGGCAAACTTTCTGCCACAAAAATGCAGCTTCAGTTGTGTGTGGTTGCTTTAATGCTCACACGGTTCTAGTTTTACATGCCAATCCCTTTGATAGCAAACATTTTAATAGACAGAGAACATATGGGAAAAATCATACCAAATCAGATGATAGATATTGCTTAATTTGAGCAGGCAAGCCCATTCAGGAGGGGCAAGGAGATTTTCATTCCAGAAGGGTCCTGAGTGGACCTCGGTGTAGGGAAAGGTAATTCAGGGTCCAAGCAGTACTGGGGAGTCTGAGCTCTGCGCAGGGCACTCAGACAAAGCCCCCAGTCTTCCACACACCGCATCCCCAGCAAGAAAAAGGGAACATAGTTGCCTCTATTTGGAGCTATCTGCCAGGTTTCTGAGAGGAGCTGTCTGAGTGGTTTGCTTCCTGGAATGATGATAGCTCAGGATTAGAGCAGCTGCTTTTGCCCCTCTCTAGGCAGCCGGTGATGGTAGAACGAAGGTTTGGGGATGGTAGATGTGTTTTGTGAATTCAAGCAAGCAACCAAACATCACAGCTGTTAAACCTCCTATCTGTCTCAGACAGGAGCCTGCAGGCTAACTGAACCTGCATAAACCTTCCTGCTCTAATTATTAACAGGAAATTTTGTGCTCCTGAGAAGCAAACACTATGGGAGTAACACTTCAGCCTCCATTTGACTTTTAGCAGCCTCAGAAAAAAGGTGTAAAAACAGCCATAGCAGTAGCAGAGTGGGCAGCTGCAGGATCCCTGACCCAGGGGTGCCCTGGGGCACACCTTCACCACCCTCATCTCTTGTTTCCCAGCCCCTGTCAGTTGTTAGGTGAGGGCTGTCTCTGTGCAGCTCCAAATGCTCTGCTCTGGGCTACTTTGGGTCACTCCTTTTTGCCTGCAAGAGGGTGAAACTTGGAGGTGTTTGCTCTGCTTTTGGCACAGCCAGGGGACGATCCATCAGCAGCAAGTGGTGAACAGCTGCATGCTAATGTGTTTTGTTAGCAGAATCATTTCTATATTGCTCATCTGGGTGCCAATCAAGGCTTAAATTGAGATGTCAAGATGTGATTACGGCAGACCTTTTAATTGGTCTCTAGTTTTATCAGCCGTCTGCAATCTCTCCTGCTTCCCACATGAGTGTGTTACACAGGTGAGTGCTAATGGCCAATGTACAGGAGTCGTCCCTAATTATTTTAGCAGTAGGAGCTGACTTTATAGCGTCCCGAGGTGCAGCCCGGGAGTGAGCAGCTGCGTGAGCGCAGTGCCCTGCTCAGTAGCAGGGTTTGTATTTTGGTAGTGAAGCAAAGCAGGTTTAAATGAGCACTGACATGACTTTGACATTTTTATATTGTGGGTTATTTTATGAACTTATCCAGTGAATGCGGCGATGCACTCTGCAAACAGGGACCCCGATGCTGAAGGACTGGGGTGTTACTCCTTCCCTTGTCAGCATGCCCTACATCAAGCGGGACACAGCTCCTGCACCAAGCGGCATGGTTAGCCTCCAAACGTGTTTCGCGAGGCTGATGAATGCTTCTTTCTGCACTGCTTTAAAATCTCCTTTTCTGTCAACTCCCAGGGCGGCCAGAAAACAGATGCGCTCAGAGCCCTGCTAATAAGCAGTGGAGTAAAGGGAGCAGCCATTCGCTGGGGCAGAGGGATATGGGGGAGTGTGTGTACCCACAGGTGTCCCAGCAGAAATTCTTCATAGGTGCTTTCAGGAAAGAAAAAGAAATGGTATTGGTGTTTTACTATTATTATTATTCTTTCAACTTGGTCATAGAGAGGGGTGTGGAGCATAGTGTGATGCTGGATTATGCACACGGTGATGGTGTGCGAAGGCTTTCCTTTCCCATGCATCATCCCCAAATAGCATTCCAGGGAGCCAACGGGTTCCAGCACTGGCATCACTGGTGGTGGTGACAGGGAAGTTACATAAATGTGGATCCAATCCATCACCCACGGCACTGTCATGGGTGCCCAGCCCCTCCTACCAACCTGTGCTTTGTTTTCCTGCAGGTGGATTCGAGGGGAACATTTCAAGTACAAATTCAGCCAGCCTGGAGGAGCACATGCTGCAGAGGGCAAGTGGTGGATTCGGAAGAGGATCGGCCCCTACTTCCCCCCTGTCAACCTCCAGGGCCTGAGGAAGTTTTATGAAGACAGGAATTGGCCGTACCCAGTGCGGAACTGATGGAGGAAAGTGAGACAGGTCCAGAGTGACCAGCTGGGAGAGCCGTCAGCTCCCGTATAAATCACACTTCTTCCCTATCTCTGTATTTTTTTTACATATCCTTGTTTACACATATTTTACAGGAGGTTTCCAGACAACCTGTCCACCTGCTGCTGTGGTCTGGTTTTTCTCATCTTTCTCTTCCCTTCTGTTTGTCTTTCTCCTCGTGGCCTTGCCCGATGATTGATTTCTTTTGTCAGGCTGCTCCATTAGAAAATCATCAGCTCTAGAGTCAGGAAAAAGGTGAACAAATACTAAGTCAAGCTAATAAGTCCAATTTGGCACATTTCAGATTTGCAACAAGCATTAGTGAAGTAGATTTTAATACTTCTGCTGATGCTGGAATTTCACTTTATTGCCAGACAGACCCAAAATGGGCAAAAATTATCAAATGTATGGTAGGGGGAAAGGTTAGGTAAAAGTAAAGCCTCCCTCCCCTTTCTCAGTGCTGTCTACTTCACAAAAAGCTTTCAGGGCCACACTCAAGACTCATACAGATGTAAATCTGTGCATTTTAAGACTCTTCTTGCACTGATGGGGATTTCAGTGTGAATGTAGACAGTGAAACAGCCAGAGGAGCAGTTCCTTTTACAATGCACCTCACTTAGAGGAGGCATTGGGCTGGCACAGGACATTTCACCATTGCATCCCACCTCATCCTACCCTGTCCCCTTCCCTGTCCTGTCCTAAACTGTGCTCATTCCCATCCCATCTCAAAATATCCCATCCCTTTCCCATTCCATTTCAAACCATCCAGTCGCAGTTTCCACATGTGCTGTTGGTACAGAGCTCACACCAACCTCGGGCAATTCACTGAGCCATTAAAGCTGCTTTCTTCCAGATATTCCTGTCCTTGGAAAGGTCTTGCTCAGCACCCCCTGATCACAAGGCAGCAATCTGCATCTGGAGCCACGGATTCTGCAGCACAGAAGGAACTGTCCCTGGGCTGGGGGAATCCTGTGTGGGACAGATAGGGCGATCCTGCATTCCCCATTCTTTGCTCCTGAGCGTGCCCTCCTCCTGGTTTGTGTTTAACTTCACCCCCAGTGGTCTGACCATGTGGGTGCGTCTTGGTGAGCCCACACCAGGGACATGGGGGGAAGATGGGAACAAGCAGAGCGCGGACAGCTGGAAGCGACGGGTTGTGGCAATAATTACTTTCTTGTTAGCACATTTTGCTGCAGACACTTCTTCTCAAAGGGAAAAAAAAAAAAAGTTCAAAGTGACGTGCGCAACGCATAAAATCTCTAGCCTCGGGATTGCCTGCAGAAAAACCACAGGTCTGCTGAGAAACCCAAAATAGCTCCGTGCTGTGTGGGCTCCGTGAGTCAGCGGCTCTGCCCCGGGACAAGCACAGCCCTGTGCAGCCCGCAGCGCCCGGCCGGGCCCAGGCTGGCTGTGAGACAGGGCCTGCTTTTAGGAGGCGGCTGGAGTCGCTGAGTCTGCCGCCAGCACGGCCGCGCTCAAACGGGTTTTGTTTGAGTAGGTCCCGGCCTGGCAGCGCGGCCGTGCTGGGCTGCTTTTCCTGTTTGCTTAGCCTGGGGCTTCATAACGGGCCCTTTCTCTCGTTCTGGGCGCTGACGGAGCTCGGGGCCCAGCTGTGTTGTGCTCGGGGAGCAGCCTGTGGCCTGCATGGCCTGTGTGCCTGGAGCTGCACAGCCTGTGCCTTTGGGTCGGGGTTGTGGCAGGACACAAAGAGGCTTTCAGCCACCCGGCTCGGGTCAACGCAAGCCACGGGCAAAGGGATGAGCGTGGCTCTGAAATAGGTCGGTGCTCATATGGCCAGCATGAAGGCCGTGTGGGGACTGATGGCGGCTTTGTCCCTGCGCTGTCCCCTGAGCTCATTTGATCCAGACTAATCTGTCCCCTCCCAGAAGCTCAGCACTGTGGCCAAGTGCAGTTTGGAAGGAAAAATATCAGAAAAGAAACCTGCAGGCAAGCCTGACCCACATGCCAGCACAGGACAAGGAGGTGGCTGCACAGGTTGTGGCTGCAGGCTTACCGTGTCACGCATTTCTACCCGCTTTTGGATCACATGTACTGAACGGGCACTGCCCAGCACACAGATCTGGAAAAGGTTTGAAGAAAGCAACACAGCGAGCCTCGCTCGTCTTTACTTTTTACCTAACAGTGTTAAAAATGGAAGCAGTGTCTTATGGTGTGTGCCCAGATATGCCTTGCTGAGCCCCAGAACCAACAGTGACTGAAATAGTGAGGCTGTGAGGACAGGCAGGGACACCACATGCTCCCACCTCCCTGTGTCACCAAGGGCAGCACAACACTGCAGCAGGTCCCACCCCACCCAGCAGTCCCTTGCAGCTGGCACTGATCGGGGTTATGACTGTGGAAGTGCACAGCCCATTGCTCAGTGCTTGGAGCCATGTATAGCACTTTCCAAACAGTAAATAATGTTTATGTCTCAGTTGTGTTTTCCTAAATATTTGCCCCAGTTCAAACCTGATATTCCTCTGCAAACAATAGGGAGAACATTTTGTTTGGATTACTGCGCAGAAAGACAGGTGAGTGCTGAGATGCCGTGTGTCACTCTCACTGTCACTCCCCTGGCACAGCAACGGGGCTGAGGGCAGTGATGTGCACTGCGTTTGCTGAGGTCAGGGTGATGGATGATGTTTTGCATCCCTCAGTGCCTGCTGTTGCTAATGGCCCTCCAGAAAGCACTGAGCTTTTTGCCTGGGAGCTGCCAGCACAGCAGAACTTCCTGCGGATCATCCCTGTGTCCTGTGCAAGCACAGGAGCTGCCTGCAGTACCTCCCTGCCGGGTGTTATTTGAAGGATTTTGCCTTTTGTTTTCCTAGTTCTCACATGCCTTAAATTCAGCACTGGGGCTGGATGCTCAGGGAGCGGCTTGAGCCCATCCTATCTTGGGGGCCTCAGGCAGCCTGTGGCCACTGGGTTCATGGCAGTATTTTGGGGAGGTGAGGACAGCTGGAGCCCACAGTGGCTACACTAGCATCAAGCCTGATCTATGCCTATCTCTGGCCATTGGAGATCCCTTGACATGGCTGCAGCCATCGGCGCTCCCTTCTCATTCATTCCACCCAAAGCCTCCTTTTTTCTAAAAGCCCCTTACTACCTCAGCCCTGCTGGCTGCTTTCCCTCCACGCTGGCCCTAATGCAAACAAGCTGCACGAGCAGGGTCGGTCCGTCCCGGTGAGTGACGGTGCGAGGGCGCAGGGACGCAGCAGCTCTGCACTGCAGCCGCTCGCCGGCAGCACGCAGGGTGCCCCCCGCCCCGCTTTAATTAATTTCTTTTGGTTTCCAACCTCTGGGTCAGGGATAATGGAACCCAGACTGTCATTTACATTCCTGTTTGCTGTGCATTGTGCTGTTTAAAGGTTTTTTTTTTCTTCTTTTTTTTTAAATCTGAAATTCTCGCTCCACGCCGCAGCGCTGGCTGGAAGATAATATACATTCAAAGGCAGTGAGGAAGGTGCATGCAGGGGATTAAATTAGAAACGTTTCCCTTGGACAAAACTTTTTAAAAGAAAAGAAACAATTATTTTGAGGGGGTTAGGAAATCGGAACCACATTGTGTTATCTGTTGAGTGGAAGTTTTCTTGGAGAGGTTTTTTCTTTCCTTGAACTATGTGCTGGACATAAAGCTTTGTGGCATTCCCACATCAGCACACCGTAAATCCATCTTGAGAGATAATTCTGAGCCCGCTGCCACCAGGTCCTTTGGGTGCTGCTGGGGATGGGCAGGGGACCACAACCTCATGGCCCCAGGATTAGGATCTGGACAATAAAACACGGCAGCTCCCAGCTGCCCCCACAGCTCTGTTGGCTTTGCTGTGCTCTTTTGGCCCATCCCCTGGTCTGGAGTTACATCTAATCCCATTCTTCCCTCTCGTTCTTTCTGGAGGTCCCAGCAGAGCCGCTGGTGCAGCTGCTGCATGCCTGTCCCATCCTGGCACTCTGGGGCTCCCACCACTCCAGTGGATAAATCATTCCCTGTGTAATTTGGGAAAACCCAGCAGTGGGGCTTTCAGCATGAGCTGGAGGTGTCCAAGGGAGAAGGATGTGGGAGGATGGATCAGGCTGTTTGGGGTCCCCAAAGGAAAGGAGCTCTTTGGTTGTGTTATGGCCATATGAAGCTTTGGCTCAGGCTCTGTTGAATATAAAGCTGCAAGAGCTCTCACATCATTACAGATCCGCTCCTGTCTCCAGGCCCTCCAGCAGAGCTGTCTTCTGGAGGTGAGATGGAAACCTGTGCCGTGTGTTAACACGCAGCGCTCGCCCTCCCACAGGAATTTCAGACAGCTGGAAAATCTTTAATGATGGATTTATAGTTTGAAGTTCTGTCTCCAAACATAAGAAAGGTCGCTTTGGAGGACAGCTGAGCTCTCTGCCAGGATTAGCAGCACAAGGTAACGCTGAGCACCAGCTCTTTGTGCAGGGGCAGCCCCGTGCTACCTGCACTGACAGCTCCGTGCTCCAAACAGAGCTCGTGTTCCTCCATCATGTATAACTTGTGGTTATTTGTTTTAAAGCAGCCAAGCTACAGTCTATGAGATCCCACAGAAAATCTGTCTATTGGCACACCTCCCCTGCTCCAATCTGCCTTTAGAAGCTGGCTTTGCTTTAACACATATTAAAGGAAAGAACTTTTTTCCTTCCCAGTAGATTAAGTTTGGCTAAACAATTCAGTGTGAACTGCTGGGCATGAGGCAGAAACCTGTAGGCTAAATTACCCAGCTGCTATAAGTTTAGAGCAGCATGGGATGAATTTCAGGATCGTATATTAGTTTTCATTTAATCTGATTATTCTGGGTCTGGAGTTCCTGGAGGGTCTTCAGGTTATTGTCAGTCAAAAGAATCTTTAAAAGCTTCCATTTGCACTAAACTTTTCCCATTAGAAATCTATTTTCATTATGGATCAATTTTTATTTTAATGAAAAAATTATTTCTCCACCTCCCCACCCCCCTTACTTTTCCAGACGAGATTAAAAATGAAGCAGGGAGGGTTTCTTTGTGCCTTCTGTCAGTCAGGGGCTGGGAGGGTTGTGGGGACTTGCCACTCAAAATGCCACAATTGTAGGGAAAAAGCAACGTGGTGGCTTATAGAAATAACCCCCAAACCCACACTGTTTGTGCAGGATTTCGTATGGGTTATGCCAACCTGAACCCTCGGGACTCCCTGTGCCCTCATGCTGCTCTGCTTGGCAATCCCAGCATGGAGCCACGTGGGGACCATGAGGGGACACCCAGCTGTCTCCATGTCCCATTGCCTCACACGTCACTGCCAAAAACGCTCCACAGGGTCAGGTTTTTGCAGGAGGGCAGTGGGGAGGAGGGAGCTGGCTGCAGAGCCGCATGTTCTCCCCAGCACTGGGGTTTCTGCCCCTCCTGGTGCCCTGTCCTCCCAGGGGCACCTGGCACAAGGCAGCCCTGGACATGTGGCATCAGTGCTGCCGGAGCCAGGCTGTGCTCCAGTTTCCTTTTATACCTGATGGCAGACCCTGTGCTCTCCACAGCAATACTGCAGACAGGCATCTGGTTTTGCAGGGGGGATTTTGGGGCTGTTCTCTTAGCAGCAAAGCACTCAACCAGCGACCTCCAACTCCCCCATCCTCTGCAGCCTCCGGTTTCCTCCCCGCAGAGCAGCCGTCGGGACGTGCGCTCATGCCCACAGTGGATGTGCAGCAGCTGTGGGATGCAGTGCTGCCCCACACACCGCTCCCCCCATTTCCTCTGCAGTAGCTGCTCGGGATAAGCTTGCATGTCGCTGAGCTTTTCCGCGTGTGTTAACTATTGCTGAGACAATTACGTTAAAATCACACCACCTGCAAGCGGTTAGTTAGAATAATAAATAAGTGATAGATTATCAAATAAAGCGTTCGCTTCGGATGAGGTCATCCCAGCACCATGTCGTGAGTCTCGGCGGGTTTGCAGCCTGCTTTCCTGCCGCCAATCGACCAAATCGCTCTTGTATCAGTCAATAAAAGCGTTGTAGAGATTAAAGAATCAATTAGGCATTAGCCGAAGGGGCAAAAGCGTAACCCAAACATGCTGATAAAATCCAGTAGGTGATTATGGGAATGGTTCCTATTTCATTTTACTTTAGAAGGAAATAATTGCTCGTTACTGAGCACAGAGCAGCCAGGCCGGGTGCTTTTCCAGCTTTATGGGGAAGCAGGAGGAAGCCCTGGTGCTGGGCTGACAGACGCAGAGGCACGCCACGCTTTAGGGCTGAATATGCATGTTTTGCTGCTTGCTTTGAGGAGAGCCATTTTAGCCCTGAAAGGGAACGGTGGAGCTGAGTCTGTCATTTGGTGCAGCCTGGTGAGCTCAGTGCCACAGCCAGGCATTGCCCTCTCAAGGCAGAGGGTCCAGGCACATATTTGCAGATGGATTTCAGGAGCCCAAGCATGAGGGCTGCTGCCAGCAGCTGTACTCTGCAATGCACAGGAGCAAATAGATCTGTATGCACTGTGCCTGGCCGATATCTGCTCTTTGTACATGCACAAACTTTGATTAACCAAGCGAAATACAGTCAGCAGAAAAAGCATTTAGGGTTGTATATGCTTAACTCCTTCCCAATACTTCTGGTGGTAATACATCTGGGTGGGCGGCTCGTAGTGGGAATTGGGCTGGCTTGCAGTGGCCATTCTGAAGTCATGGGAAGGGGCTAAGTGGGAATGTGAGGTCTCCACACTGCAGCTTCTGATCCAGTTTTGCTACCAATAGGGGACGTTCAGGTTGGATAAGAGGAACAGTTTCTTCTCTGAAAGAGCGGTCAGGCACTGGCACTGCTGCCCAGGGAGGTGGTGGGGTCACCATCCCTGGAGGTGCTCAAGGAGATGTGGCACTTGGGGCCATCTCAGTGGGCATGGTGAGATAGGTTGGGGTTGGGCTTGAGGATCCCAGAGGTCTTTTCCAACCTGAATGGTTCTGTGATTCTGTGAAAGATGCTAACAATTATTATAGTGCTGAAATACTGAAGGAGGTAGATGGGCTTTGGAAACAAAAGGCAGGTCAGTAAGTGTTCTTATCTCTTGGAATAAAGTCGCTGTAAAAGGCTGAGATGGTTTTGCAAAGCACTAAATTCTGGGGTGGCACAATGAGTATAAATGACTTCAGTCTGAGATGATTTTGCAAGGTGCAGCCCATCACACCCTTGGCTCTGTTGCAACCACCCAGTGCTGCCCGGGTGCAGGTTTTCTGCCCTGGATGCACAGTGCGGCAACTTCTGGTTTAGATGGGAGGGCTGAATGCTACTGGGCAGCCTGGCAGATGGGGGCAGCTCAGTGTCCCTCTCCCCATGGGAAACTGGGAGTTGCTCCCAGTTTAGCTTAGTAATTGGGCAAATTCTGAGGTTTACTGTTCAAGCAGGTTTTTCTCCAAAAAGTATCTTGTTGGGAGGGCATTGTCTGCAGCATTTCCAACACAGGCCTGCTTATAGGCAATGCAAGTTTGCTTCTTGACTTGGAATCAGAGGCTGAGAACCAGCACCAAAAAAGCCAGAACTGAAGCCAGGACGATGAGAAGCTGACACTTTCTGTAAGTAGCATCTCCCCATCTCCATGAAGCCCTTTGGGCACAACCATGCCGTGTGTGCAGCCCTCACCATACAGACCCACTCCTGGAGACTCCCCAGCATCCCTCCCTGCCCGTTCCCCTGCTCTCATTCATTGCGTGTTCTGTCCCTTTGTGGCATGGCGTGGCAGCTCCAGCGTGCAGCTGTGCTCTCGGCGCGGAGCAGCCATCTGCAGCGCCCGCCCTGGAAAGCAGCCCCGCAGCTGCGCTCGCCTGGTACCGGCGGTACCCGGACGAGGTCATTCATCACCGGGTGAGGAAGCTTGGCAGGGAAGAGGAGGACGGCAACCACAGGAGGCAAATTTTAAAGCGCTATGTGGACTGTGGTTATTGTATCTGCTGCCTGAGCTTGTTTCCCTTTGCTGCTATAGATGGGTGACAAAGCTCCCCACTGGGGCAGGAAGCGTTCTCGTGTGTTGATAGGATACAGCAGCCCCATCGAGGATCCCATTGAGGCTGAAGGCCAACACTGCCCCAGGGGTGGGAGCAGGCAGTGGGATTTGTGCCCCTTCCCTGTGCAGAGCGAGAAGTGTAGAAATGGGGAATGAAGGGTTCAGTCCCAAAGGCTGCACTGGGATGGGGTCGAGATGCCATAGTGCAGGCACTGTGCCCCTTTCTCAGCGCCTTGCCCCACCTCTGCTATAGCAAACTCCAGGAGAGAGCAAAATGTGCGTGCTGAGCCCTGCAGGCACACAGTGCCCCGGCCCACCTGGCTCTGTACTGGAAGTGCTGCAAGGCACTGAGCCCTGTGACTCTCTGATCCCCACCGTGGGCATCCATTAGCTGCACAGGAGAGAGGGCATGGCAGTGAGCGCAGTGCTGTGCTGGAGCTCATGTCCCCAACCCGCTCGTCCTCCTGCTCCATGTGCCTGAGGGAGCCCGCAGCCACCCACTGCAATGTCAACTGCAAGCACTGGTGTTGCTTCTGCAGTTTTGGTCCCCAGCTCATTGAAGAAGTGTGAGCACTGGGAGCTGCACGAGAGGTGTGAGCCCAAAACAGAGCAGTGAACACGGGGTGGCACTACTGGACTCTGCGGTGGATATCGGATGGGATGGGACACAGTCCCTCCCCAGCAGGAGGAGGTGAGTGCACGGGGACAGGGCACAGAGAGCAGCCAAGCCCTGCTCCGACACAGCGGGCTGTCTCCGTGGGATGCCCTGCCTTTCCTGTTTACTTGTTATTTTGGAGATAGAACAATAAATAATTTATCGCCAATCGGTTGGCACGCATCCGACGTGTCAGTTCAGTTGATTTTAACTGGCCAAGTGTCAGGGCAAAGGGCCAGGAACGCCGTGCTAGGGAACAGTCAACAGCACAATTATAAGATTAACACCTTGTTTGGTGGTCAGATACTGTCGAGTGGTAAAAGATTGCTCCGGTTCATCTCTATAGAGCATCGCTCACAAATTACCTTATTAAGCACGCGGTCGGCTCCCTGCACCTGTGTCCTCAGATATTCCCATTCATGGTGGAGAGGAGGCCAGCACTGCCGGGGCCGCTGGGGGCTGTGCAGCTGCGGCTGCATTATTCGCTCTTTGCATATTTGCATATCAATGAGCCCCTGATTAATATTTAAAGAGCCAGCTGTCCGAGCCACCTAGGAAAGAAAAAAAGCTCTGTTCACTTTTTATTTATTTATTTATTTAGGGATAACACTCACGGCCGTTTATCAAGTATGCTTCATTTTTAACCCCACTATTCTTTTATTAAAAAAAAATAAATAAATAAGGGAAGGGTAGGGGGCAAGGGGGGAGGGAAATATGAAACGCCATTAAGGAGTGATCAGCGAAAGAGTTGTGCCTCTCTCAATGCGCCTCAGTCCCTTTGTGCCACGGGCGCAGCTGCACGGCACAGGTTTGCGGGTGCCCATGGGAACCACGGCTGGGGGCGGCCCCACAGCAGGGGCTCACAGGGCAGGGGGCTGCATCGCTGCTGTGGATGCATTTTCTTGTCCAAATTCCACTCATTGCTGTGGTAAAGCCATCGCTGGTGTCATTGTGCCCTGGCACTGCTCACCCATTGGCAGTCGGATTGCTGTCAGCTCTGGTTCGGGTGGGTTCAGGATGAGGAGCTGTGATGGGATGAGGGGAAATGGTTTCAAAGTAAAAGAGGGGAGAGTAAGATTGTGTATAAGGAAAAAGTTGTTTATGCTAAGGGCGGTGAGGAATGGCACAGGGTGCCCAGAGCGGTGATGGTGCCCCATCCCTGCACACACCCATGGTCAGGCTGGATGGGGCTCTGAGCACTGATGGAGCTGTGGGTGTCCCTGCTCAGTGCAGGGAGTGGGACCAGCCTTCAGAGGTCCCTTCCAACTCAAACCATTCTTTGATTCAGTGATTCTATGACTCTGTGTCCCAGCTGTGCACACCTATGGGCACCGGGCTCTGGGCACATCAATGGGCACCAGTTGGCTTCCACTAAGGACCCACTAAGGAGTGGGACACAAAGGAATGGCTCGAGCAGGCTAATCAATTGAAGTGCCAGCAAAAAACTGAGGCTTGGTATTTCCTGTCCCTCCTCAGCACTGTTAATCGTCAGGGCTTTTTGTTTCCAGGCTTAAAAAGCTGTCATTTTAATAGGCTATTCTCTTGGCATTTTTTTCCTCGCGCATTTGTCAATAATCCTCAAACAGCGGAAGCTTTGTTATCCCAACTAATTGGAGTCAAGTAGGGCTCCGTTAAAAGATTTTTCACGACTGAGCCCTGGGAAAGATGCAAAAGGATTTTAATTTTCAATAAAATATGCAGATAAGTAGAAATTAGCGGTGGGGAAGGGATCTGGAGACCACTTGAATAACGGCGCTGCTCAGACAGTCGCAGCTCGAGGGATTAATGAGGATGTCAGCGGGCTGCTTGCATTGCTGCAGGGCTGGAGGGGCCGGGGGGGGGGGTCAGCACTGGACCCTGCCGTGATGGCAGCATCCCCAGGCCTGCCTGCCTACCACCACCACCATCTGAGGGAAATGGATGGCTCAGGGGCTGTTTATTTTTTAAGCGGTATTTTCACAGGGCCACCAATTTGGCAGGTTGCATTGAGCTGTGTCAAGGGCAGACATATTTCAGGTTGTGCTTCGTCTTTTTCATATATAAATACTGGAAATTTGTGTCTCTCTTTGGGTGGCATCACTGTGCAGCTCCCATTAAGCCTTGCACAGGCACACGATTTGGCCCCAAGCTTTCCTATTCCAGCAGCCACCGCTTGGCCTTGCAGGCATAGATGTGGGCTGGGATGCACTGGGCAAAGCCAGGAGCTCCTGGAAGCATCCTGTGTGCCAGATGCTCATTTCTGCTGCTGCAGCCTCCAGATAGCAAATTGGCAATTGGGAGCAGAGCAAACAATCCCTCTGGCTGCACCAGCCACGCTGCATGGCTGCATTTGCTCCAATAGCCTCTTGTGTTCCTGCTGCTGGGTGCACTTGAAGAAGTGACCTGGAGTACAGCACTTCCCAGCTGAAGGGGCTGAGCAGAGCTGTGGGTTTGCTCTGGCTGTTTGTCTTTGCATTAGAGCCACGGGGATTCACACAAAGCTGGCCATGGAAGTGCTGTCCCTTACCCCAGCTGTCCCCTGCCCTTTCCCCAGCTGCACAGAAGCACGCTGCTCACCACCTCTGCTCCGTAAGCACAACACAGGAGCTTCCTCCTGCTTTTCCAGCAGCTCTTTCCAGCACTTTTTAGGACCATTGCTCTGCACAGGGAAGAAGGCAGCCCTCAGTTGGGCTCAGGAGGGTTTGCAGGGCAGGAAGGAGCCAATGGCCCCACGGGGATGTGGGGAGCAGCCCCCCCCCTGGAGC
This sequence comes from Tragopan temminckii, assembly GCA_028571105.1. NCBI lineage: Eukaryota > Metazoa > Chordata > Aves > Galliformes > Phasianidae > Tragopan > Tragopan temminckii. Next base: position 6,387,599 of record JAOWBP010004330.1, read on the forward strand.
CAGCAGCGTGCGCGGGGGCTCATGGAGAGCCCGAGGGAAGCACAGCTGAGCCGTCACCTGTTGGAGCTCAGACGGCCACAGCTGCGCCCGCCGCTTTGAACACTCTGGATTAGGCAGACGAGTGCCCCACATGCACTTGTGCTCTGCATGCCAATGCCTTCCTCCTCCTCCTCCTCCTCCTGCAGCCTCCCTCCTCCCAGCGCACTGCTGGGGCTGCATGCGTGGCACAGGGTCTCAAACTGACAGAGCAGTGGAGGCATCTGCAATGAAGATGAGCTGACAAAACACTCAGTGCTTGAGGAGCTTCCTTTTTGCTTTTGGTGCCAGCATGAGCAAAATGTGAGGTCTCCAGGAGGTGCCTCAGCTCACCCATACGGTTCATCACCACCTGAGCTACAAAGTGCTGCTCGGAGGTCAGGATGCGCCGTCAGCCATTCCAAGAGGAGAGGGATCACTCTGGCTCTGGGTTGTCAGATTTTTGCCTTTTTAAAGCTTTCCTCCCTATGCCATACTTCTAAAATCGTCCCGTCTTGCTATCTGCTCCCTGTGCTCATGCGTTGGGTCTGTTTAAGAGCAGGGCTGTAACATTAATGAGATTTATGGCCGACTCTGGAGTGGAAGGGCAGAGAGCTGGGTGTTTTTTTCTTTTTCCTCAGGTGAAAGAAAACCTCGAATGTTAACTCACGAGACATTACAACGACTGCTCCTTCAATCCTTGATTTACGAGCTCAAATTTACGAGTTAAAAATTATTATTCCACTCGCATATATTTTTTCCCCTGGTCGTTTTAGTGCTTGTGAAAGGTGAGGGTTTTGACAGCTCCTGGAAACAAAAGCCTTTAATATCTCCCTGAGCGAGGCTCTCCCAGGCCAGAAGAGATCTGCCAGCGGCTTTTCCTCGCCGCCGCAGATATTGCTCACTCCAGCCCCGGCTTATCCAAACAGAGCAGGACTTTAGCAGGAGATAAGGAAGGGCTGATGAGCAGCGTCTGTCCTTCGTGCCTCCGGGATCCTCCTCCGCATCCGGAGTCAGGCTGGAGACAGCAGCTGCCACAAGGATGCCCGCCACAGCTTTGTTTTGGGGCTTTTTTTTTTTTTTTTCCAGGCTCTTTAGCAGGAGATATATGGGAGCCCTGCTTCTGTTGCTTGCAACAGATGGATAAAATTGGGCATAGAACGGAGTTTTTAGTAAATAAGTTGTGTATTTCCCAAATGCCATGAGCATCACACTGCAGTGAGCTGTGCCCGCTCGCCCTCCTCCTCCAGGGCAGCTCCAGGTCTTCCTGATCCCATTGGAAAAATTTCTGCTCCAAAAGAGCAATCGGGCACTGTCACTGCTACACCTGGATGTGGTGGGGTCACCGTCCCCAGACATCTTCCAGAACCACAGGGATATGGCACTCAGGGATGTGGTCAGTGGGCATGGTGGGATCTGAGAGGGCTTGGGGATCTGAGAGGGCTTTTCCAACCCGAATGGCTGTGATTCTGTGATGAAGGACCCACCCTGTCTCCAAGCAGTACCAGCAGCTCAGGCTGAAAGCTGGCAGCAGCCTTTAAAAGGTGACATCCATGAAATGGCAAGGAGCAAATATATTCTCTTTAAGCATATGTCACTCAGTGTCTTAAAGAGCCCAGGGATTAAAACCTTCGTGGAGCTCAGGAAATAGTGCCAGAGCCCCTGCTGCACTTCATCAGAGTACATTTTTGACGCAGCTTTTCTCATTCAATAACAATTTAGTTGACCAAAAACTGAATCCAAAAGGACAAGCAACTCTGTGGCATTTTGTTGCGTTTTCAGCATTTTTTTCATGTCTGTTTGCCGTCTGCTGCCTTAGCAATGGAAAGGTGGTGGTGACGGTGGTGTGCTGGAGGGAAAGCGGGGCCCCCAAAAAGCAGCTGGGAGTGATGGGGTGCATTCCAGCCGTGGTGGCTGCTGTCCCCATCTCACCATGCTGCAGAAGATGCTTCTAGATTTACTGGTCAGGAAAACAAAATGTTGGGGTTTGGGCTGTTGGAATGCCAAAGCAGAAAGGCCATGTTTGAGCCGCTCGAGTTTGAGAGTAGAATATTTGGGAGTGGGATATTTGGGAGTGGAATATTTGAGCTTTGCATGGACAGAGTCTGCAGGCACTTCTCCATGTGAGTCCTTATGGGGCCGGTCTGCCCTGTGGTGCATTTTTATCCCATTCTCTGCCCATGGATAGACCAGGTGTCCCACTTATTGCATCCTACTTCCTTCAGGGGCACAAGGAGTTTGAGGCAGAGTGCTGCTGGGTGTCCAGCTTCACGCATCCCTATGTATGCCTGTCCCCTCCTGTCTTCCCACAGAGCACACTGAGGGATCCCTGGGATCCAGCACAGCCCTTGCGTTCTCTATCCACACAAAACATGGACCTCTCCTGGTGATTCCTGGTGCTGGATGAGCTGAGGCTCAGGGCCGGGTGATGTGAAGCTGTGAGCGATGCTGCTGAGGTCAGGTGTGGGCAGGAGGGCTCCAGGCCGGCTGTGCAGTCAGGTCTGAGCCGGGCCCAACACGTGCATCATCCACAGGAGCAGGCAGCCAGCGTTCCCACCGCGCGTGTCACGGTTCCCAGGATAACCAAGGCATCCATACAAACAAAACACAGAAACCCTCCGTCTCTCCGGAGACAAGTCACAAACAGAGAGCCAGGCCAAGCCCATTGATGGAGCTGCACGCAGTGAATCACCCACCCAGCTGCAGCCGAAACAATTTGGGTCAAATATGCACTCTGACGGAACTCCACTGCCTTATCTCGTGCTTTGCTTGCTGCACCTCAGCTCAAGGTTTGCTTTGCAGTGCTTTCAGCTGGCTGCAGAGCGCTCAGTGCTGAGGGTGGGCACTGCTCGCGCTGTTACCTGCTTGGATGCTTTTATTCCTGTTAATGATGATGACATTTTCCTTCCTGGCCGACGTTCCCTGCAGCTGAGCGCAGAGGATAGAGACATTCACGAGGAGCTGTGCTGAACTCTGCCTGTTCCCAGGGGCACTGAAAAGCACTCGGACCCCCAGCAGCTGTGGAGGGGGACTGGGACCTTCCCAGTGCGGGGCTGGGGCTGTGCCCACCTCCATGCAGGGTTGCAGCAAACTCTGGGCACAGCTCCTGCTCCATGAGTGTGGGCCCAGGAGACCTTCCTCCAAGATTACATCAGTAGCATGAGGATGCTGAGTGCACTGTCTGGGAATCTAGAAGACGAGGGCTGTTTTGTTGTGCTTTTTTTAAATTTTTTTTATTTTTTATTTGAGATTATGTATATGATAAAATATGTTCTTCTGACTCTGTCTTTCGGGCCGCTTGCAGAAGGGATGTGCTGCAACAGGAACATTGCGTGGTTCGCCCATACCTGGGACAGTTTTGTTTGGTGGGACAGGAGCAGGGCTGGACTTGAGGCTTCTACCCAGTTTGATCCCAGTGGTACAAATGGAAACCACAGGGAGGGACATGCACAGTACTGCCCTCTCTGCTGATGGGGTCATGGCAGGAGCTGGGCTGCAGTGGGATACTGTGCATGTGGGGATGCTGTAAGCAGCAAAAAGCTCAGCATGGCTTTATTTGTGCTGTGCAGATCTCCTTGTAGCTGTTTATGGAGGTTGAGCAGCAAAGGCTGCCCAGAGGCTGTGGGTGCCCCATCCCTAGAAGTGCCTGAGGCCTTGGATGGGCCCCGGGCAGCCTGAGCTGGGGGAGGGGAGGAAGGAAGGGAGCAGCCAGCCCATGGCAGGGGTGGTGCTGGGAGATCCTTTCCAACCCAACCATTATGTGACTGTATGAAAGATTTCAGTAGATATGGACTGGTAGGGATGGACTGGTGATCTGAGAGAGCTTTTCCAACCAGAATGGTTCTACAACTCTATGATTCTATGCAGAGCAGTGCAGTTGGAGCTGCCTGAGGTGTGAGGACGTGCAGGTCTTGGTGCAGTGCAGAGTGAATGCAGAGGGATGAGGGCACCCTAAAGGCTTTCCCTGCAGTGCTGAGCTGCTGGGAAAAAGTGCTGAAGGGGGGAGAAGCAGAGAGGATTCAGATCCTTGATTTGAGTCCTGCCCTGGGCAGCTGGGGATTAGCTGTGGGGGTCTGTGGAAGGGGCAGAGCGCAGGGCTGCCTTCACTCAGACGCATGGAGCATAGTTGAGCACGGGCCAGGCACTGGTGTGGGCTGCACAGCACAGACCCCTCCTGCTGCGAGCAGCAACGCTCCAGCTGGCAACACCTCCATAAAGGCTTAAAGTGTGCCCAGCTTGGGTCTGGGGTGACTCTGGTCCCAGAAGGGGACAAGAGAAGGACAGCAGGTGGCCAGATGGGACCTGTGTCGGTTCTGGTGTCAGCACAGTTCCATGAGCCCCAACCCTCCCGAGTGGAGGAGTGCAGGTCAGGACACATCCCTGTGCCATTGGGTGGTAGCAGCGATGCTCAGTGCCTGGCCTGTGGGGTGCTGGGCTGCAAAGCATCCCTACAAACCCTCAGATTTGTTCTCTTTGAACATTTCAGCAAGATACTGACACTTTAGCAGGGGGGAAACAGAAGAAAGTTGTCTGTGGGGATGTTTGTAGATCGGTCCCCAAGTACAGAGCAGGTGGGAATTGCTCCAAATATGTGGCTTGAACCCAAAGAAGCTAAAATAAGTAAACACACAGAAAAGTGAAAAGAAAGAAAAGCACTTGGCTGTGTTCTTCATGGTTCCTTCCCCCTCCTTTCTGATCGTCTCGTCCCCAGTGGTAGAGGCGATAAGTGAGGATTTCACCCATCCTTTCAAAGTAGTGCAGAGGAAGAAAGCAGCCTTTGTGGAGGGGGTTCTGAAGTTCTCTGTTCTGGGAAGGTTGGAAGTAGTACAAAAACATCCTTTCTCGTAATATTGTGTCGCTTCCAGCTCTAAGCTCTGCCATGACCCAGATGTTTAGATGCTGATGCCGAAAAGGAAAATAAGAGCCACGGAGAGAAAGCCAAGGGAGTGGGATGCAGTGCAAAATGTGCATCCAGAAACCTGCTCGGAGCTGGGTCTGCTGCCTGGCTTTTGCAATCAGGGAAAGGAGTTAGTGGGGAAAACTGAGACACTGTGACTTAATCTTAACTCAATGGGCACTGTAAGGACTGCTGGTCCAACTGCACATCCCCTCCCATGCAACTGCACAGTGTTGCTGCAGGACTGCGTATTCAGCCTTGAACGTATTTGGTGTTTGTTACCATCGAGGTATTTTTCTGCCAGTTCTCCTTTTATCACCTCTCTGTTACTGAGTACTGCTTTCTTGACCTTGCCACAATTATCAGTGCATGTTCATCGTTTTGCTTTTCCAGCTATCTTTATTCAGAGGGAGGGAGCTCCTTGGGTGGATGTGGGGGATAACTCTGATCCTGCATAACTGATTAGATATGGAAAGCTGAGTGTGAAACTTTTCTTCGTTGTCTGTATCTTCACTGTCCATACTCTATGATCTGATTTTTGAGTGGTCCTGTGTGGGGCCAGGAGTTGGACTCAGTGACCCTTATGGGTCCCTTCCAACTCGGGATGCTCTATGATTTTGTGATTCTTTATCTCAGCAAGAACTTCCCCACATGTCCGCTCTCTTTGTTCTGTTCCAGCCCAGGCTGCTGTCTCACTGCTGGGCCTGCACAGAGATGGGGTGACCCAGGACGTGAGTGTGACCTGTTATCTCCAGAGATACGCCCTGTTTCATGCAGCCCTTTTGCACCTCCTAAGCTTGCATGGGTGCCCAGTGCAGGTCTCTTTCTGTCCCACTGTCCCCATGTACCCTCCAACCTCCACAGAGACCTCACTCCTCACCCTCCCTTTCCCCAGTTGTGCTTAATTCAATTTGCTTCTCCCTAACCAGCTTCCCATAGTTTGACTATTAACAAATGGACTTGGCCGGAGGCCTCGGGGACCATTTGCATGATAAACCTTCTGCATCAGCATGAATGCCAGCCCCAGGCACCGGCAAACCCAGGGCTGTGCCAGCATCCCTCGCCCAGCACACTGCAAGGAGCCAAATCTGCGCCGCACCGCTGCCAGCTCACAGAAAGGGGTGAAGGAGCTGCACACAAAGAGCAGTCTATAGCCTGGCTGGGCACCTGACACTGGGAGGAGGGAGGGCTGAGACGTGCTTAGCCCTGATAATCCCCAGTTTGAGTTTAATATATATATTATTTTTTTAATCAAAAGCACAGCAACAGCTGGTGCTGAGGCTTTCCAGGAGATGAACTCATGAACAACTGTTCAAAATAACTTTATTCGTACTGCTATTAGATCAGTCCACTGGGGAGCAACCAATTATTTTTGATTACTCGAAGCAGATAAGGCAGTGCCGAGAACCACGGCTGCAGGGCACGGCACCCAGCGCCTGTGTGAGCCCCCAGCATCCGTGTGAGCCCCCAGCACTGTGGGTCTGAGTGTTTTGCAGGAGACTTTGCAGACATGAACGGCGCAGGCACATAGATGTACCACAGGCAAGCTGGTGGGGTTTGCAGGCAGGTGTGTGCTCTTTCTGCTTAAAAACCAATTAGCAGGCTCTTTAGCCTGCCTGTGGCTGGGCTGTCTGTCTTGCTTGCAAGCCCTCTGCATGGAGGCAGCACTAGGAAGCGGGGGGGGCTGAGCAGGGCAGGTCCTGGCAGCTGGCAGAAGACATGCCAGGTCCTGTTGGTGCAGCAGTGCTGGCAGCAGTGAGTGTGGGCAAGGAATTGAGAAGCTTCCAAATTATTTCTCGTCATCTGTTTGCACAAAATCCATTTTCATGGTGAGTGAGGAATGGAGAAGGAGGCTGATGTTCCCTCACGCTGCTTCGAGGCAGAGCTGAGCTGTTGGGTGCTGAGCTGAGTCACTGCATGCAAAGCTGGGCTGTTGGGATGCAGGCTCTGTGCAAGCACCCCTTTACCCCAACCAGGGCTGCACATTTCCATCTCTTCCCATACTGAGCTGGGCTCCTCCGTGAGGTCCCTGTGTTGTCCATCACCAGGCGTTGATGTGGGGTGGCATCACCCTGCTATTGTTGCGCAATGCATTTGACTTTTATTTGCAGCACACGCTTGCTTACCCCACTCATGGATAAAGTGCATTTGATCAGCTGGGGCCAGTGCTGGAGATCTGTGCTTTCCAGCATGACATCAAGCAAACCTGAGTGTGCGAGCTGCTCGCCAGCAGAGTGCTCTCCCGAGGGAAGGAAAGGTAGAAGCTGAAACGCTGCAAACGGGGCTGCAGGGAACAGCCTGCACTGGCCAGGAGACAGACAGCATGAGCTAATAGGTCTTTTCCATTTCTCGCTCCTGTGATTTAAGAAGTCCTGTCACTGGGGATTGTTTAAAAATAGGCTGGATGAAACACACGGCGGTGGATGGGCAGATCAGCCCTGCCTTGGCTGGGGGACAGGTTGTTCTAACGGGACTTTTCCATCACGCCGTCCTATGATTAATCAGGACAAGAAAAGAAGTAGGAAATTGATAAACACAATAGTAATTCCATCCAGTGTTTGCCTTAGTCAGGTTATTGTAATCCTGACATCATGTCTTGAAAAGAAGACTGGAAATAAATCTCCAGCAGATAGGATCTGTTCGTGGGGGCTGTGCAGTGCAGCAGGCTGCAGGAGGGCAGGGGTTAAACATCATGGAGCTGCTTGTCCTGGGCCAGACCTGCAATGGGGCAGTTGACTGCCAGGGGACACACAATCATGTGCAATGTCTGCGCAGTGCACATCAGAATCAGTCTGTCCCTCTGTCACTGCCCTGGGTAGGTGGGTGTGAGCCACACAGGAGAGATGATCTGAGCCCGTGGAACCCCCACCCCTCATTGACCTTACCAGGGTCGCAGAGGTCCTGGTGGAAATCATGGTTTCAGGGAGGGAAATGAAACGTTCTCCCGTTTCCTAACAGATATCTATTAGTGGAAGAAACTGAAGAAAAATCACACCTGAAACAGAGAAACCCAGAGTGAGACATGCAGCCCTGCTGCATGCGGGAAAGCTCTGAGCATCACCAGCCCAAGAAATGCCCTGGCTGCGTTTATACCCAGTACAAGGCTACATGCAGGGGAGGTACCCTCACCTTTCAGGATGAGAGATGCTACGGATCCTCAGGATATTTTGGGGTGGTGCAATGGGACAGGAGCTGCAGAGCCAGCATGAGGTTCTGCGGGGTGGTGCAGTGAGGTGGGGGGGAAGCTGTCTGTGCGTGGGGAGCCACAGGCAGCACTGCAACATTGAGACAGAGGCTTGGCTGTTGCACTTCTTATGCAGTCGTGCTGCAGCTTAGCAAAAGGAACTTCTATTATTTTTATGATCAATTTAGTTCTGTCTGTTGCTTGAGGAGAGTGATGCCCTGCACTGCTGCTTGCGGTGGGCAGCACTGCCCTCTAGTGCGGCTGTATCTGTTGGCTGGATGCTGGAGTTGGTTTTTTTATGTTTCTTGTTTCTTTCATTGTCTTTTTTTTCTTTTGGTTGGTTTTGGGTTTTTTTTAGATGCTTTTTTTTTTTTTTTTTTAATGGAAAAATAAGGGTCACTGCTGCAAAGGCTGGGGAGCTGGAGTTATTCAGCTGGGGAAAGGAAGGCTCCAAGGAGAGCTGATTGTGGCCTTTCAGGAGCTTATAAACAGGAGGAAGAACAACTTTTTACATGGACAGACAGAGATAGGACAAGGGAGAATGAATCATGGAATCATTTAGATTGGAAAATACCACTAAGACCATCAAGTCTAACCGTTAACCCACCCCCATCACATCCTTGGCCAGGGAGAGGTAGCCAGGGGAGTCAGCAAGGGATGATTAGAGACCCTCTTCTGTCTCCCAGCTTAAGTACATCTATGCTGGCAACTTCCTCAGAGGATGAGGAATGATAGAATGGTTTGAGTTGGAAGGGACCTCTAAAGGCCATCAGGTCCCACTCCCTGCACTGAGCAGGGACACCCACGGCTCCATCAGTGCTCAGAGCCCCGTCCAGCCTGACTGTGGGTGTGTGCAGGGATGGGGCACCACCACTGCTCTAGGCACCCTGTGCCATGCCTCACTGCCCTTAGCATAAACAACTTCCTCTTTATATGCAATCTAGGATAAAGCAGTGAGGCTGTGAGTGTACAAAGGCCTACAGAGCCATTGGGCACATCCAGACCACTCCTCCTGGCACTGTGCTGCCAGGTTCTGGGACACTGTACTTGCCCTAAAGCTCTGCAAACCACTCACCATTACCAGGACTGTGTTTCAGTGAGCTGTGAGCACTCCTAGACCATGGCGTTTAATTACACTGCAGAATAGCATCACCTGTCTGGTTTCTCTAGCTCAGAACCTGAGAGGGATGTGTCCATCCATCCAGCACCACGCAACCTGGGCCATATTCTCCAAATATCCCTACTGCTTGCTGCAGGGTTTTTCCAAGAACCATAACCAAACAAGATGATAGTCTGCTGAGAAGTCTGTGCTTTCTGCCCACAGAAAAGCATGGCAATGGGGCGTTGGGTGCTTCAAGGACAGCACCATTGGGGACAGCCAGTGTGAAGTACTCAGCATCCCTCTGCTCCCCTCTCTGGAGGTCTCTGAGGAGTTCAGATGCAGATGTTCAGTAACACCAGGACATGCAGAGCGTTGCTCACGTTCATGGCTATTGGCGCTGCTCAGCCACGCACACGGTTATTTTCCTTGGCCCCGACAGAGAAATGAGCTCCTCAAGGACTTTTCATTAAGCAAAAATTTATGAGAGAGAATGAAAATTATGTTTTACTGTCTGAGGTCTGAGCCGATGCTGTTTCTTCAGACGTTTTCGTAACACAGCTTGGCAAGGGGCTAGAGAACATCTCCAGGGGAACAGGAATTTTGCGGGGATGCTGGGGGCTGCCTGTGTCGGCCACTCAGTCCCCATGTGGGCACTGCCCCCATCAAGGTCTGTCCCCCCGGAGCCGCAACAAGAGCAAAACACCCCATGAAAAATAATGTGAGCGTGATGTAAAGCGTCGCTGGGATTTGATGCTAATTTTAGTGGTCACCTTGGCTGCGTTTAAGGAAGTTGCCGGTGCTGCCAAGAGCGAATTTACCTGATGATGAATGAGGAATCAGAGCATAAAATAAATAAATATCAGCAACACTTCTTTTTTTTCATGCTTTTTTGGCAGGTCGGTGTCATCCAAGGTCAAACATTTGTGCGTTAGGAGAACTACTGCCAGAGCTCAGAGCTCTAAAATCCTTTCTAAGTGAAGACCAGCGTCCTTGAGGGCTAGACTTAAAAAAGAAAGGCTGAACTGCAGTCTCCCAGAAACTCTTGCCATTGGCTGAGTTTTCACATAGGTGTTAATCTTCCTTCTTTGTACTCTTTCTCAGGCTTGGAAAGAGTGTGCTGGGAAGAATTCTGTGCTTTCCTCCTGGAGATGCAGCAGGACGGAGTGGCCATGGTCCTGTAAGTGAGGTCAGACCTTGAGTTGTAAGCTGGGGGACATGCAGTGCTCTAGGGGAACCTTCTTCTCCTGCTCATGGGAAATCTTTCTGAAGAGTTGGTTTTCTGTGCTCTAAAACAGAGAAAAAGTGAGATATATTTTTTTCAACAAATGCAACAAGTAGCAGCATGCAGGAATGGCATCCCTAACCCACTGCTGCACAGTGCTCCAAAGCACCCTTCTGCTGTCTGAAGATGGATCCTGGGCCACAGCCCTGGGGACATTCAGCTCTCCCAGCAGTTTTATGACTTTTAACTGCTTTGTTTTCCCAGAATGAACTGGGAGGGAGTTGAGAACCACAGAATCATAGAATGGTTTGAGTTGGAAGGAATCTTTAAAGGCCATCTGGTCCAACTCCCAGCAATGAAAGGGACACCCACAGCTCCATCAGGTGCTCAGGTCCTGCTCTTTCACAGGCTGGCCTTTCAAGATGTGCTTTTTATTATTTCCCACCCACCCAAATAGAATGCATAAGGTTACAAAAATAACCCAAACTACACAGGAGGGCAGAGGGAAAGGTTGCATTACGTGAAGCATTATGTGGAGACAGGGCACAGGGATGTGTAGGAACCCTCAGAAAAAAATGATAAATGGAAGCTGTAATTTTTATTGGGGAAGGGACAGATTATGGGTGAGGGAACAAAATAATAATAAAAAAAGCTGAAATTAGCAGTGTGGCTTGACAGCTGGGAACTGAAAGTTTTTGGCTCATATATAATGCACATATCTTGTGGAACGTAACCCAGCACAGAGCATGGAAATTACCTGCAAGAAGGCGTTTTATTAAACCATATTAGAGTGGACTCCCCCTACAAGAGCTTTAAAGATGGATATCCATCTTTATCATTGCTGCACTTTGCTTCCTACCTGAACCACATCCCACAGCAAGAATCTGTGGTGCTGCTGTGCTTTAGCATGTCCATATATTTCATAGAGGCAGGATGAATGTCGCAGTGAAGGGTCAGTGCACCTTCTACGCCTAATACAAACCCAGTGAGACACTCTGTATTTTTCCCTACGAACAATCTGGATGTTTTTTGGGCAGCTGCCCATTCTTGCACCCATCCAGCAAAGCTGGGCATTGGTCTCCATCCTATTGCCTTGGGCTATGAGGTAATGCACTGCCTCATGGAGCCACTGGCATTTACCCAGGAAAAGATGCAATGTGCCATGGAACAGCACTGCAGATGGATCCAAGACCCTCCATCACTGGACATGTGCAGGAACATCACAGCCAGAAGGAGCAATGTCATTGCCAGGATGTACAGCTTTGAAGAAGGGATGCCCCTGCCCATCCCAGTGCCAGCAGGAATTTGGCTGGAATCTGGCATCCTTGGACCTGAGCGCCGCTGGGACATGCACAATCTGCAAAGTCATCAGAAAGTAAAGCCTTGCCTTGGAGAGGTGTCAAACCAGGACAGCTCACCCATGTAGGGTGTGATGGCAGAGGGACAGCCCAGAGGAGGCCAGGGACTGGATGGAGGCTTTGGTGAACCCACAGCAGAAGTGGCCGTGGGAACAGTCTCCCATCCACACAGGGCAGCCATTCCCTGCCAGACCCAGGCTGTAGTCTCCAGATCTCCATAGACACATCGGCACCAGACCCTTGGCTGGGATGGCTCACACAGCCCCCCTTTTCCCTTGGACTGCATCTCTATAAGATGAGCGTCCCTGGAGGGATTTGCTGTGTGCCTTGAAATCACAGTGACTCCAGGTCTGCTGGATCAAAGGAAAGGAGTGGGAGAGGTGTGAGCATCTTTCCGTGACACATTTCCACCCACCACAGTCCTCAAAGAACCAGTTTGCTGTTCCCAAGTCTCATCTGGACAGCCAGGTTTTTTCTCTAAACCCAATTTGTTTCCTTGAGTTTGAGTCCATCTACAGATCCCTTCTGGATGCCAGAATTGCCTCCTTCAGCCAAACTTCCCTGTTAATTGTCCTCAGGATTGGTTTGGAAAATTGCATAAGCCCTGGGTTAGGGCTGGCTGCATGTCTCATCCCAGTGCCTGAGGCTTCGTGGGGCAAGGACTAAAGAGCTGCGAAACGCAGAGATATAACAGATGTTGACATGTAGTGAAAATACGAGACGCGGGAGCCTAAGATAATAAATCTGAAAAATTAACACGTAGGAGAACGAAAAAAGGAGCAATATGTTTTGGTAATCATTCTGAACTGCTGAACCCTTCTCCCGCAGTTCAAAAATCTCTGGTATTAAGCAGATGTCATTCAACCGATGATTAACACATTACCGAATTTCTCCAGTCGTTTAATAAAAGTTTTACATAACATGCAGGTAATTGCTTCCAAATGTCAAGGTAACAATGTGGGCTTCTATGGATGGCATTGTTTCAAGCATCAGGTGAAACCCCTCTATCAGGCGAAGTCCCGCACTGCCCAGCTGCTTTTCCTGTCACCGCTATTGCAGAGACAAAGGAACGGTCAGGGAAGATTAAAAGCCTTCAATCTGCAGCCAGTAGGCCTTGTGCTCAGAAGGTGGGGCGCAGGCATATGTCTTTTTGGTTTTTATCCCCTTTTCTTACCAGATCTTGCTGCTGCTGGATGCAATTGGTGGTGGAAAAGGTGGATGCAAGCAGGGTGAGTGTGAGCTACAGGCAGCAGGGATGGGTGATGCTCTAATAGGCTTGCAGCCACCGGCCCATTGCTGCAGGAGCTCCTTCCCTATCACAGAGCCCCCCAAGCTCCAAACATGAACTTCCCCTCCATGGAAGCAGGAAGAATCCATCCCAGTCAGGTTCCTTGCTGGAGCACTATCCCTGTGTGCAGCTGAGTACTCAACGCCGGTGCAGGACCCTGCCTGTTATTGCAGCATTGCTTGCAGAGAGGTGAGAGAGTGATGGATGCCTGAGGCTGGGGGAGACCAGCAGGCAGAAAAGTGCATTCAGGCTCTGTGAATTGCTATCTGGTTATTCCCAGGGTTGCAAATGAGCTTCCCGAATTATTAGAGCTGGGGAACAGGATGCTTTTTGAACAACCAATCTGTCACAAGTCGTATCCCGTCTCTGCATAATATTGCTGCCCAGTTGCTCCTCCTTGGGTGTCCTGCAGCCCCCAGAGCATCTCCTGTGGCACCAGAGATCCCTGAACTTCCCTGGACTGGGGGTTTCATCCAGTGGTGACCATTGCAATTGGGTCTCATTGACATCCACCTCTGTGCTACAAGATGTGGGCTGATAGAGACGTGGCTGGTAGCACCGGAGCTGCAATGCAGCTGGCCAACAAGGGGTCAATCTTGTAGGTTTCTCTGCACCTGGAAAGTTCAGGGCTATTCCCAGCACCACTGCTCATGTCAGCTGCCATAGGCAGAATGATTTATGGCCATATCACTAAAGCCATGTTGTCAGTCCCAGTGCACAAGGCACACGGTGGTGGTGCTGGAGGAACATCCCTCAGACCACCTGGCTTTGCAGCACTGGTCAGCAGCCACAAGGTTGGGCAGTGGCTGACCCAAACCACCAGACAGGAAACCCTGGAGTGGCCTGTGCCTGATTCAGGAGGAAGGAATTAGCGAGGAAGCATCTCCCACTCCTCCCACAGGCAGCACCATTCATCAGCTGCTTCCACGATCCATCACTGTCAGATTCCAGATTTCTGCATGTGGCTGAGGCTGGGAGATGGCTCGTGTTTGGAGCCAGGGAGGTGGCTGCAAACTATGCTGAACTGATCCAAAAGGACATTTTCTGAGAGTCACTGGATTTCCAGCCTGTTCCATTTTCATCATTGAAATCATCTGTTGTTTGTTGTTTTGTTGTTTGTTTTTTTTTTTATCATTTCCACATCAACTTTTACCACGAGTGAAAACCCAGCTCTTCTTGGTGTTTGTTCATTTATGAAGGTGCAAAGCTTTGCACCTCAGTTCCTCTATAAGGATGTGCCCCCTCCTGAGCACGCTGTATGCTCCAGCATTAACACAGCTATCTGCTCTCCAGCTCCTTCTTCTTCCCAGCTCACCCGAAGACCAATCGCCCTATCTTACCCTATGTCATCCCATTGCTTTCAGAGGTCCGAAGCCCCCAGCCCCAGGATGGTGAGGACCCACCTCATTTTCCATGTGGGCACAGACCCATGACCTCTCCCCATCGGCACATGGGGCTGCAGGACTGGCAGGAGGGCTGCGCAGCACTCAGTGCCTCTGTGCTGAAAAGCAATACCTGCTGAGATGAAACTGCTTGGCCTCCTTCCCCCTGTCTCCAAGGCAAACATAGACAGTTCTATTCATACCCACAAGTAATACATATTTCAGCATTTGATTCTTTTTTTGTGTGCGCTTTGTTTTATCTAGCGCCATGGAGCTTGGATGTCTTTTTCATCTCATATTGTGCTTTGGATGCAGCCTGTCTTATTCAGCCTTCTCGCTGCCTTCATAAAGAATAACAGTGGTGGTTGTTGTTTTATCCCCTGGAGCATGGGCTGCTGTAAACCAAAGGGAAATATCTTGCTGAAAGGGGGACAGCAACCGGGATGCTGCTGTGACCATTTCCACAGCTCGAGCAGTTTTGCTTTGCATGGACAGCGAAGCATCCAGCTTGAAATTCATGCTGTGTAAGTGCCACCCAGCGCTGCCTGAGCCCTGCCATGCTGAAAAACAGGAGGAAACTAGAGGAAGAGAGGAGAAAGGCTGGGACTGGACACACCCTTTTCACTCCTTCCCCTTCCCTCCTGCCCCATCCTTGCTCTGTACACCCAGGACGATGTCTATTTGGGACTGTCTAAAGTGCAACAAAGAACCTACCATAGATGTGAATTATACAAGATCCACTCATGTTACTTATTTTCACTTGAAACATAATTCTAGGCAGAAATTTCCTCCTGCAGAAGCCACGGTTCCCAATCATCCAGTTTGGGATAACTCCCCAACTGCTGCACTCCGCACTGTGCTGTCCCCATCACTCTCATTGCTGTGCTGGTTTCCAGGGACCATGAGTGATGCTGGAAGCAAGACATCTTGTGGCAGTATGTTTCCTTGAGCTGGGAATCACGGTTTTTAAGGCACCTAAAAGCCATGTTTGTTTTCCATCCCAGCCAGAGGTGCTGCAAACCAAACAGGGAGGAGGTGGGACGGTGCAGGGCTGGGAGTGCATCGCTGCAGCCCCATGCATCTCAGCTGCACTGAAGACAAATGAACTGGAGGAAGCATTTCCTCTGCTGAAGGTTTGCACTTGGGAGGTTTCTTTTCACAGTGTAGGTCAAGAGTTGAAAAATGAAGAAGAAAGGAAAACAGATAGGAAGATCCATCTTCCCTTATAAAATCCCCAGAGCAGGGGGCATTGGGAAGTCATTTTTCACCAAGCTGAGAGCTGTTCCTGGCCCTTCAGCAGGCATTATTCTCTTCTCCAGCCTCATATTTTGGGACATTCACATGAAATGTTCCCTGCTCCTCCAGGAGTATTGTCCTGGGCTCGCTGGGTGCATCTTTCCTTACAGCTTTGCATCTTTGCACCTCTCTTTGCATCACACTGGTTTGGGATTTGGGGCAATTCAGAGTCACAGCCCCACGTGCACTGGCAATGGCTCCTGGTCTGCAAATGTTTTAAACTAATTGGGGCTGAGGTACAAAGAGAAATGAGGGGCTGGGATTTGCTGGCATTAATGCAGAGGCTAAGAGGGACAGCTTTTAAGTGGAGCAAATCTATGCAATAAGAAGAAGGAGAATTTCGGTATGGTTAAAGCAAATCTAAATAAAATTCCTTTCTGGAAGGAATTCAAGAAAATTATTTTCCTTCTGTGTTTCTGTCTCTCTTCTTCTGGCTTATAAAAACACCTTGGCTTGGGTATTACATCAACTCTCCCTTTTATTAAAATCCCCTGCTCCTGTTGTGCAGATTTCATGCTGTTACATGAAAGTAAAATTTTATGACCAGAAGCTGAAATTAGGAAGGAAACCTTTTTTTTGTTGTCATGTGTTGGATGGCAGTGGTAGTCACGAGGCTCTGTTTATTTTTGTTGTTTCCCAAAGGCAGCCAGCACTCCAGGTTTTGGCAGCTTTCTGGGGGTGTTCATTCCAAGCAGGTGCTGGCATGGGGGCAGCACCATGTGCCATGCTCCATGCACTGCCACAGTCACCTTCCAGCAAGCAGAGATTCCATTGCTGTTTCAGAAGAGGACAGGAATGCATTTCATTGCAGGGATAAGTGGTCCTAGGTGCCTGGCCTGGGTCATTCCCACGATGTGAGCAAAGCATCTGTACAGAAGTGAGAGCCGGTCCACCTCTAAGCCCCCTGGTGTGATGTGGCACTGAGGGACGTGGTTTGATGGGCATGGTGGGGATGGTTTGGGCTTGGGCTTGGTGATCTTAGTGGTCTTTTCCAACCTTAATGATTCTAGGATTCTAGGGTTCTATGCTTTGAGCCCATAGTGAGCAGCAGCTGCTGGGCAGTGCCAGGCTGACCGTAGTGTTTGCCATTTCTCACTATAAAGGTGGTACTTGTGTTTGCCCATGAATTCCTCTCTCTCCTGCTAAAATATATGATATAAATATATAATTGTATATATAATTGTTTACGTGTGTGTATATACATATAATATGTATATTATACATATACAAATTACGTACATATTACATGTATGTATAAGGGTGAAAAATTGTTTTTAAAGTCATCCTGTTCTTCCCTGTTGGGTGAGCTGTACTGAGCCTAAGGCGCTGCCACATCTGGTGGCTTTCCGAGGACGTGAGCTGCATAGGGCAAGACAACAGTCCTAGTTCTGAGCTGGGTGTTTGTTACTGACCGGGGCTTGGTAGCCAGCTTTGCATCCTCAACGCTGGTTCCTGCTGTTCTGCTGTTCCCAGGCCTCCGGACTGACTCCAGGACCCCTGGGTTGGGGCCACCCCGTAGCCTAGCAAGGCTTGAGGTGGAGACCTTTGCTGGCACCCTGGGGATGAGAAGACACCTCGAGGACAGTTCCTTGTGCACAGCTGGGAGTGGAGCTGGGCTGTCCTGAGGCACTGGACACAGCTGGGATAGGGGCTGTAGGTCAAGCCCAGTGGCCCCTCCATTTCCTTCCAGCCCAAATGTCTGTGCAACCTACTCCTGCCCCGGGAAGATTTACGGAGCAGCAGTAAGTATTTCACCAGCTCTTTATTAATAATGTGGCAATAAAAAAAAGTGCAGCCTTTCTTTCCAAGGACTCACAGAGCCCTTAATAATCCAAGGAGGGATTTGGCTCTCCCCAGTAGATAGCTCACTGGTGGGCATGCTTTACGGCCCCTTTGTTGGAATGGGGCTGTCCCCCATCATCAAAGTGTGAACTGAGGCTCCATGATGGGCTACACCATAAATCTCTCCTCCCTAATCCTTTCCTTTCTACCATTTGCAAACGGGAGGAGAAGGGAGGGGGACTGGACAAGGCAGGCCACAGGTTTAACCCTTTGCGCTTTTGGGGAATCTTCTCTTTCTGAGCAGAAGGACCAAGTGCATGAAGGGAGGGCTGGTCCATGGCAGCCTTGGAGAAGCAGGTAGCTGTGTTCAGCCATTCAACCCCAAAGGACAACTTAAAGAGCTCTTTTGGAAGTTTAATAAGCCCACCACTGTATATTAGAAATAAATCTGGCTGCATTACAATCACTTCAAACTGCTCAAGCAATAAATGCAGAGCTCTGCTCCTGTTCATCCATTACATGGGTAGCCTAGCTTCACTGCTTGTTTGGGTTCTGACTGAGATGCCAGAACTCTCAGCCCCAAATTCAGAGCCAAATCAATGCTACAGAGACCACACGCCTGGGGTATGGACATGGGGTGACCTAGGGGTTGGTCTGGGGCCACCTCATGTCTGAGGCCAAATCTAAACCCCACTGGGCTCTGGGAAGGTGAGGAAACTATCTGAGTAAGCCACTAAAATCTCCTTTTGCTTTGTGACTGGGGACGTACAGCACTCAGGAAAGCTGCATGGCATCCTAGCTGCATGGTGGTGGTCTCAGAGGTGGTGGAGGACCTGGGTCAGGAGCAGGAGGAAGGACGGTTCTTCCAGTCTACAAGTGTTTGGGCAAGCATGTTCTTCAAACTGTCATGCGATGGTCTCAGTCACCCAGAATTTGGGAGCAACTTTGGTGTGTGTTCAGCCTGCCCCAGCAGGCTTTCTGACCTCTCCTGGCCCCGCTACCCAAAATCTGCCCAGGGGAGTCACACCTCCATGCCCAAGAAGCCAGCCCAGAGCAGGATGCTCCTGCAGCTGCACGTCTCCATCCTCCCAGCACTGCAGTGGTCGAAAAATGAATCTTGTGTTCGTTTTATCATAAAAGACCCTGGGCTTTTTAAGCCTAGCTTTATAAACAGTGATGAAAGGTCCTGCAACGGGCAGAGGTCT
The DNA here is from genome assembly GCA_028571105.1 of Tragopan temminckii. Lineage (NCBI taxonomy): Eukaryota > Metazoa > Chordata > Aves > Galliformes > Phasianidae > Tragopan > Tragopan temminckii. The sequence continues at coordinate 6,406,330 of JAOWBP010004330.1, forward strand.
GCTTTTGAAATTGAACAAATTGTCGTTTTATGGTTCCCGTGTGGTGGGGGGGCTGTAAATCTCCCAGCATTTAACGCATCTGTTCTTTTCCAACCACGCTACCAGCATCTCAGGGAGGAGAGGGAGAAATATCTGACATTTCCTGACATGGGCTGCTCTCACAGCCCCTGGGAGCTCCTCGGGAAAGTTTTTAAAGTAATATTTATGGATGATCAACGTGAATCGGGGCCTGAAAGGTGCAGAGACAGGACTGGTGTTCATTAATGTTTGGAAGCAGTGCACTGAGGATTTCCCTGTGGAGGGGCAAAAGGAATGGAGTGAAAGCGAAATAGCTTTCGAGGTAATCCAGGTCTTTTTTAGCATTATTGTTGTTGGTAAAAATCAGAACCTTATTTTGGATGAAGGAAAAAAAAAAATTGGAAGTACATTTTTGGGATGGTTTTTCTTAAAGTGTTGTGTTGCTTTTTTTTTTCCAAAAGTTCCATAAGGAATTCCAGAGGAAAGATATTGCTTATTGATATATCAATACATGGCGGTCTTTGGTCTAGGTTCATGCCATATTAAAACAGTAATGCAACAGCTCCAGCTAATTACCTGGGCATAACTTCAGTTTGATGGTGTTCCTGAAGATAACTTCCCTATTGCTGTGAAGCATTTAGTTTCTATTTGAATTGAAATATGCCCTTAGAGCACTGTGCTCACCACGGTTTTCACTTGCTGTCCTCCAAGGTGAACTTCCACATGTCATTAAACAGCAGATCTTTCACAGCAGCTTGAGAAATCCCCCCGCGGTTACTCAGCATTAATCACTTGGGTTTTGAGAACAGGAAAATGTGAGGATGGCTGGTGTGGTGGAGTACCATTGGAATCGCATCCCGGGATTCTGGCTTTCAGTGCATTCTCCTAAGGGCAGCAGCAGTGCCCTTCTTGGCCAGCTAAAAGCCTCCTGCTGACTTCACTGATAACATGGAGTCCCTAGGGGTGAGCCAAGGTTTGTCTTTAATGTATTTCTGTAAAGTACCTTTGGAAAAGATGTATTCTAATGAATGCAGGGTGGAGATAAGGCAATGCTTTCTTTGAGTTGTTTCTTTCAGCGTCGCGTCCTGAGGCTTATCTAAGTGAAACTCAGATTCAGATTAGTCAGAGAGAGAGAAAATTAGGATCTATTGGCAAAACAACTTACAGATTGCTCCATAATCCACGGGGTGTGAATTTCTTGTGGCAGGACCACCTCCTGCCTTCACAGCACTGAGCAATGGCATGGAGCAGCCCTAAAAGCTCAGTGCTGCATTTAGGAACTGCTTCTGTCTCATCCTTGCTGGGCTTTGCATGCCTGGCACAAGGTGAGGAGCTCAGCCCCACAGTGCAAAGCTCTCACCCAGGACATTGCAGCCCAGGGAGGCAGAGGAGGGGTTTTGTGTCCAACGTATGGGACTGCAGCTGCTCTACCACCCTGTCGTTTGGGCATGGGATGGGGACTAGACTAGAGCAGCAGGGGTTTTTTTTGGCTTTCCAGTGACTTCATGAATCCAAGACACTGCCAATTATCTATCATTCACGGCATTTAAAATGTCAACACCTCCTTCCCAAATGGAAATGGAGTTAAAGGTCCTGCACTAGCCTATGCCCCTCGCTCCCCTCCTCCTGGAGGACCTTATGGGAAGCAGCCAAATCCTGCCCCCGTCCCTACTGAGCAGAATTTGCAGAATGCTGGCCTTGCTGTCCCACAGCCAGGTGGGCAAGCTGCTTCATCCATATGCCCCATAGATATTCAGCCCCACAGGAACTGCTCCAGCTCTTTGCATCGTGCTTCCATGACTTCTCACTTCCATATCCTCCAAACTAAAAAGAAGCCTTCACCTCTCCCCCTTGCTTCCTCTTCACTGGGACTCTGCTTGGAACTTGCATAAAGCTTGCCCAAAAATAACACTGGCTGCTCTCCCAGCTGTGGGTGTTGTGACTCTTGCACAGGGAAGGCTGCGATCTCGTTCATTTCATGGCAGATTTTGGTCAGCTCTGGCCCCCCTCCATCCTCGCTGGTACCAAATTTACAAGGTTCCTCCTTTCAGCCTTTCACTCTTCTCCTGGGCTTACCTCTACCTTGCTGAGGCCTCGTCTCTGGCAAGCCCCAGTGTACTCTTGGCACAGCTGCCTGCAAAACGTGGCACAGACAAACCAATAAAAGCAGCCAATAAACTCTGTGACGATTCTTTCCTTTGCTGCAAGTGGCCAAGGCAGCACCGCTTCCTTTGGGCTGACATTACAATGCAACAGAGAGGATGAGACTCAGATCCTGTTCTGTTTGGCTCCTGGCTGAGGTATGGTTTTTCCACCAGCACAAGAAGAGTTCTGAGGATTTTTTTAAGAAGGGAAACAATTACAGAGACAGTGACAGTGGGTCAGCCGGGGGGTCTTTGCTCTGGCATTAGCCCATAGGGCAGTTGTGTCTCACCAAGACTTTGTCCTTCTTGGAAACCCTTCCTCCTTCTCAAAAAGGCCAGGCAGAACCTTTCAGGCTGGGAGAACCCTTCTGCCCCTGCAATGCTACTGGAGCACAATGCCAGGCTGCTTTGTTACACCTTGAGGTCCACGAGGCAGCGTATCCACGGGCTGCAGCTGCCAAGTGACGGCGCTGAAGGAAAGCGGTCAGGAGCGAGCGTGAAACATGTAAGATGGCAGAATTCAAAAGGACAAACATTATTTGATACCTTATTTATAGGGCACCACAGGGGGAAGGTAAAGGTTTCAGAAAAGAAAGAAGCACTTTAATTTTATCTGGAGATTTTCCAACAATAAAATCTAATCCATCATTCTCTCTGTGTGACTGCTCTTAATGAAAATTTAGAGGCTGTGACTGAAATTTAGAATTCACAGGGGATACTATTAGGAAGATGTCTAGCAGCTATGCAAAACCTGTTATATCATAGCCCCTGCCAAGGGCCGGGGGAAGAGTGGGGTGTGAAGCGGACAGCTCGGGGTTGGATGCCGAGCCCTCCCAGAGGCTCATCCCAGGGCTCTGCTCGTGGGGTGCCAGGGCTGCTGGTGCTGGTTTCCCATTTACCACCTGTGCTGAGGCCCTCCGGGTTTGTCTCCTGCCCCGCAGACTCATTGTTTGTTATTTAAGATGTGCACTGTCCGGGAATCAGGAGGATCGCGAGGAGCCCGCGGGGAAGGCAGGCCATCTGTAATCGTTACCAATCCTCTGTGCTTTACTTTTAATCAAAGCAGATCAGGAGGCTGTTTCCAATACTTTTTAATGGGCCAAAAGGAGCTTCGATTATAAAGACAGTAACGGTGAATTATTTTAGGGCCTGGATGTACATCATGAATCAGTTTAATACCGAAGTCACTGCCAATTACTCAACGGATTCAAAATGAGATTCCATCACAAAATGTTAAATCACAGGATAAATCTGTCCTAGGAAGGGCTTTAGTAATCAAAAGACTCTCAAAGCAGAAAAACCTTTTCTAAAAGCAGGGGAAAAAAAAAAAAAAAAAAAAAAGGTTACAGATTAAGCCAGACATTATATTGTAATGCCAGATGTTAAACCGTTGAATTAAGTTATTGGCAGCTATCAAATGCA
>JAOWBP010004330.1:6410013-6555776 GCA_028571105.1 Tragopan temminckii
TGTACCGTGAGTGTCCGGGCGCTGCCGCCGCGCCGCGTTCTCTCTCCCGGGAGCGGGTGGGGGACGGCACGGCGCTGCGGGCGGCTCGGCTCACTGCCAGCAGAACCGCGGGAATTCCTGAGGGTTTGGGGCTTCTCGTGGTTCTGCGCGCTGCCAGGGGTCGGGTGGGGCGGGGTGAAGGTCTGCACGATCCATCGCTGTGTGCTGGGTCGGTGCGGGGCTCGCACCCGGCCCGGGCACAGCGGGCAGCGCGCTCAGCGCCACCGCAGCGCCGCTCGTTGACGGGGCGTCGGGGTGCGGGTTTGTGTTCGAAGCCCGAGGGGTGAGCGAGGCGTGCAGGATGCTGGGGGGAAATCCTTCGCTCAGAAGGCGGTGCGTGCCCCGTGCTTGGAGGTGCCCGAGGCTGTGGATGGGCCCTGGGCAGCCTGAGCTGGGGGACAGCCAGCCCGTGGCGGGGGTGCGGCTGTGACGGCCCTTCCAACCCAACCGTGCTGTGATTCCATGGTGTGTTATGGGAGAGCTGCTTGTTTTCAGTTCCGCCTCTTGTGCCCGGCTGTGGGGCAAGGCCCCGATGCCCAGTGAGCAGCACTGCTGGCTGGGTGGGCACGGGGTGGTTTGGGGGCTCCTGTCCCACTGAGGAAGGGGTGCCCCAAAGCCGACACCTGTCCTCAGAGCCGGGTCTGGCCATCCTCCAGACGTGTTGTGAGGCGGTGGTGCAAGAGGAGCTCCTCATCTCATCAGAAGAACTTCAAGCGAAGGAGCTTTTGCACGTGGGATCAGAGAAAGGCCACATCTGGGCCCTGTGCAACCTACTGTAGGGCACCTGCTTGAGCATAGGGTTGGGCTAGATGGTCCCCAGAGATCCCTTCCAACCGCAGTGATTCTGTGATGACCCCTCGGGTCCAAGATTTGCCATTCACTTGAAATGGTGAAACTGGTTTCCGACTCAGCTGTACGCATTTGGCTCTTGTTTTGGCAAGTTATACCAAGAGCTGTGCTCAGAGCCTGCTACCGCTCCGCTGAAAAAATATTCGCAGTGAAACCTAAACTGACATGTAACACACTATGTTACAAATTCTAAACTTGCCCCAGATTTGTCCACAAAATCGTTAGGATTTGTAGGCTGCCAGCCTGCTTAGATTATTTTGCATCAAAACCATGCAGAAGTTGTACTTTTGTATGGTTTTGACACGTGCTCTGTTTCTAGTTTGGTTTCAGCTCTCGGTGAAATGCGGGGTTATGACTCTTTCAGTCAAAATGAAAGCGATTCTGATATTCCCGTGTGTAAATCCAGACTGCTGAGTTTCCCATAGCTCAGTTTGCAGTTTCCTTATGAAAAACTGATCAGCGTTCTCTGCTGTGTGTTCTGCTGAGGCTGCTGCTTTCAGATCGTGGATTTGGGGTTATAAATACATCACATCCTGGAACAAATGCTGCCCTGTAGGCTGGTGGTGTGTCGGGTGGGAAGGGAGCAGGGAGGGGGTGAAGAGCAAGGGGATGGTAAGGAGCGCGTTAGAGGGATGGGGCGTTCAGGTGAATGCGAGACCTCACTTGGGACAACTGGAGTGGTGAGAGGTGGAGAGCAAGCATCGGTTTCAGGGTGATGGGAGTTACAGCATGGGAAAAAGGAGAGGGGAAAAGTGAAAGCGAGAGAATGAAGCTGGGATGGAAGGCTACTGACTGAAAGCACAGCAAGCGAATAGAGGCAGAAGAACTGGGTTTCTTTTTTCTGGAGGAGAAAAGTGGGAATGCCTGAGGTGGTGAGAGATGATCCCCTAATGCTTCCACAACGCAGAGTGTTGAGATCCTTTAGAGAGGTGCTGTCAGGGGAAGAATTTCAGGTGCCAGAAGTGGAGGTTGGAAGGAACAGCGTAGGAGTCTGTCCTTTATGATGGGAGAGGTACAAGAAAGAAGAAGTTACCTGCAAGTTATGCAACTTCTGTTTGTTTGCAGTCAGGTAACAGTGAGTTTTGCTGTTTGTCCTGGTTGAATAACAGCCAGCTGACCCAAAGCTGGGTGTGTGGGCAGGTTTGAGACAGGTCTAATTCCAATTCTGGTTGTCCCCAGCATTGCTGGGACACCAGCTCTGATCTCAGTGTGGGGGAGATGCTGTGCTGAAACGTTTGTGGGGCAGAAACTGATTGGTATGTCTGAGAGAGAACTTGCCATCAGGCAGATTCCTCTGTCAGAGGCTGCAGAGCCATGGCATGGCTGTGGTGGGATGCTCTCGAGGGAAGGTGGGTTGCCCTTTGATCTTTTCTGTGAGCCTGGCTTTAGAAACAGCAGAAAACAATTTTAAGCCCCTGTGCCAAGCACCTCTTCAAGTCTCTCTTTTGAAGATGGAACCATTTACTCTGACAGATTATTTTTTCCCAGACATGGCAATCCAGTGCACACCGAGACTCAGACTTGCTGAGGAAACGGCTGATGGCGTTGTGACAGTTTGACATTCCTCACTTGTGGGATGTTTTTCCCCTTCTTTCATTTCACCTTTTTAGATGTAACCCTTTCATTCCTGCTGTGTTGAAGAACAAAACCTTCGGGGGAGAGGGGAGAGTTTTGCAGTAAAGTATTGCAGAAAGTGGTCACCCCTGTTGATTGCTGCTCCTGTTAATTAGTGGAGCTGGGAGCTCATTATCCCTGTTGAGAGCAAAGGGAAGGGCGAGAGAGTGAAGGACCCTGAGGATTAGTAAAGAGAGGCCTGATTTGATGTGCACAGTGATGTGGAGGTGACAGGTTCCCATATCATCCTTGGTGCTTCTGCCCTCCCTCCTTTTGGCTGCACAAGGACACCCCTGAGCCTGCTGGATTGCCTGCTGCAAGTCAGATGCTTTCCCTTTGGATCTTCACCTCTGGAAGGAGGACAGGCAGAGCCAGGCAGGTATGAAGTGTCCTGTGTGTGCTCCCTTTGGTTATAACAGCTCTCCTCTTCATATTTTTTTTATTTGAAGGGGGTTTCCAGAAGCATCCAGGGCCTGGGAAGTCCCTGGCAAGGAGTCTGCTTGGGATGCAGGGTAGAGGTGGGAAGGTGGAAAGGATCTGATTCGTGGAGGCTGGTGAGCAAACCCACCTGCTGCTCAGGGATGGGAAGGAAGGGGAAGATGGCTCTGAGCTGAACGTGCTTGGAGGCTTGCTCTTTGCATTAGGGTAGGCCACCGGGGTTCTCCAAGCTGAGCAGTAAGGTAAATAAAGCACCTGTCCATGCAGTTCTGTTTTGAATAGTAACTTAAAGGGTGTATTTGTAATTTGGGTGATGTGTAAGCTCTTACATCTGACAGCCCTCACAGGTGTGTTGATAGCTGGGAGCTCTTTCTCCACTTCAAGTAAATATAGGCAAACCCAGTGGCAAAACAATTCTGGAGGAGGAGTGGGAAGTAAAGCAGGCTCCAGCCTGGGACACTGAGGAGAACTATTCTGTAGGTCCTGTGCTGTGCCATGCTGCCCAGATCCCTTTATATGGCATCTTTATATGGCACTGATGCTGCCCTCTCTGACTTCCACTGTTAACACCTACCTTCCATGGCTAATTGCAGTCTGTAATTCATGGGGCAGAGGCTTGGAGAAGTGAAGTTTTGATTTCTGAAGTCTTTTCATTATGGTCTTGTGCTTCGTGTATATTTCCTATCACAGGGATAAGTACATAAAGTCTTTGAGGTGCTGGTGGAAGTGCTGTTACAAGTAAATAGCTGGTCCCAAAGCTTCTGACAACAAACGTGTGTTATTTGCTCCCTTTCCCCTCCTCCTAAATCATTTTAAGTACCCTTTTTTTGGATGATTACCGTCATCAGATTGCAGATGTAGAAGTTTTCGGTAATTAGATACCACCCTTCCCAATTTCAGCTATGCTTTGTGGAGTGCTTTGAAATAAAAGCTAGTATGTAAATGCAGTTTATCTTCCTTCTCCTCATGTATTGTTTAATAGTAGTATTTTCTTTCCCCAGAGCCAGGGCTACGGGAGGTTTGTACTTCTTCTTCCCGGCTCTGAAATCCAAAGCCTTCCTGGGGGAGTTGGGCTTCCTGTGGGCTCCTGGCTCTCCCCGGTGTCCTTCCTCCCCTCTCTCTGCCATCTCCTTTGCTTTCCCCTGCTCTTCCCTCAGTTATTTTAAAAGGCTCCCAGTATCTTTCAAACAACCTTCTCAATATCGTGGTACATCTTCTGACTCCTTTTCTCCCTGAAAGGTTTTATTTTGGTGTGGTGCTCGTTAGCAAGGCTGCACAGCAAAGGCAGTGTGTTAGTGCTGTGTCTGCTAGTGAGCTCTGTGCCTCTTGTTTAACTGCACAGGACCAGGTGAGGGAAGTGTGCTTGGTACTGAACAAAGCACTTGCACTGTAGGAAGGTGAATGGACAGCAAGCAGTGATAATTTGGGGGAAATGATAGCAAGAAGTGGAAAGGAGCCAGCCTACCTCCCAGGAGCAGCAGAGATGAGCTGCTCTGGAGCAGATGCATCTTCTCAGAGCTGGAGGCCACACTGCTGCCTGCATGGCACTGAACAACGAGGATCCGGTGAGGGAGCTTCATAGCAGTGCCACAGCCTTTTGTATGTGCTTTCACGTTATTTCAATGAGACAATGGAGAGATAGGCACTTAAAAAGTCCCCATGCACAGCCATCCCAAAGTCCTTTGCCACTAATGGCAATGGAACAAAAAAGTGCTGGGAATGGACTGGCTGTCAGCAGTACAACCTTCATTTGCCAGCATAGGGCTTTTTTTGAATGCCTCATTGGGTCAAAGGTGCAACTGATATATGGCTCCAGGCAGGCTTTTCTTGTGTGCAAAAGGTAGTTTGGTTTTCATGCAAAGCTCAGTGCTTTTGGTTCATTTCTTCTTGTGGTTTGGGCTTGAAGTAAAAGTTGAGACTTCTTTTAATGGGGGGGAGAGAAAGCCATATGACCGGAAAGTCTTAGGTTTCACATCTTTAAATCTTTACAGGGCATGAAGAATGGGATTCTCTCCTTCTCCTACCATGACAGGCTGAGGCTGGACTGGGGGAAAGGAACTGAGGTGACAGGGCAATGTGGATAGACCAAATCATTTCAGATGGGTGATTCCTGTGCTGCATGCTCCAGTTGTGTTTATTGGTAGCATGTGGGTTCGAACAAGGAACGCCTTCACTGGGGGGAGAGAGGAGCACGGAAGGAGAAGGCGGAGGGGGAGTTAATGGAAAAGTACAGTCAAGCACCTTCTGAGGTGAAGATAAGTAGAGAAGGTCTATTAGCAGCTGGTGACAATTTACATGCATTACTTATGTAAAGATCAGCTGGCAGCAGGTAGAGGCGCGTGCTCCCATGTGAGCTGTCAGAGGCTCCTGAGTGGGAGGGAGCATGGGAGTCTCTGAAGCAGAGGGTTCTTCAATCTGCAAAGAAGTGAGGCAGAGTGCTTTGGGGGAAAGAAGAGATGGGCATGGCATGAAGATGTCCAAATCCAGGCAGTGTTGGTGAGGGGGGAAAAAAAAATAAATCCATGCAGTGAGCAGCTGCAACATTGACGGGAAAGGTGATGAAGCTTTATTCTGACTTTGGAGAACGTGGGATGTGTCCAGCTGTGGTGGGAGCCTGCAGGAGACAGCCCTGCCTTGGGAGCCCTCCCAAAGCCTTGTGTCGCTCCCAGCAGTGGTGTGGGGAAGGATGGCTGTGTCAGGGCAGCAGTTAACCTTGCCCCTGTGCCCAAGCCGTGCAGCAGGTGTACCAGCTAGAGCCCCAGGTGGAAGCAAACTCCCTTGACCATGTTTACCTGGAGGGAGTGGGAGGATGGGGAGTGGAAAACCCCCAAACACAAGGCCAAAGGGGAGAGGCTTCAGAATAGGGGCTAAGGAAGAGGAACAAAAGCACAGGCTCTGGGGGCAAAAGGGACTTTTTGTCTGAGTAAGCCAGAATCAAAGGGCTGTTGCCAATGGGATTTAACTATGAAGTCATTACATGCAAAATGTCATCAGTGCAGCAAATAATTGGTGTTCTGAGGGGAAGCCACTTCGGAGCCCAGTCTGTGCAGCCTTTAGATATGCAGTTCGTGCCAACCTATAATGCAGTCTTGTCTGCTTTCAGACTGCAGTATTTTGTACATACAGTGTGTACTTTGAACGCTATAGTTTGTTTTTCCTAAATTACCCTTTCCTTGTATATCTTGCATGCTGCACAGGGGTCTAATTTAGATCTTTCTTTTTAAACTGCTTAGCTGTTCTGGGTTGGGGCAGCAGATCCTGGAGGATTCAGTGGTGTGGAGTTTGTGACGTAGTTGGTCTTAGTTTTTTATTTACTTATTTTTTAACTCGAAATGGAAGATAAAGTTGTTTGAGGCTCAAAAGCATTAAGTTCCCACTGGCTTGGTGTGATAGGCTCTCTGATTATGCAGAAATCAGAAAGAAGTACGGGTAGAAAAAATGAGTGCTCTAACATATAAAATATGTGCTTTGTTGTCCGAAACTGATTCTTTAACGTTGCAGGCTTTTTTTTTTTTTCTTGTCAGTAACAGAGTAAAATATTCTGTGAGTCTTTATCCACTTGTGAGGCCCTTCTAAAAGATGGGCAGAAGACACAACTGATGATACCCCGACATGACTGCATTCACACTTGGATTCAGGACCTGTTGGCATCAGTGGGAACCTTCCCAGGGACCTCAGGGTGTTGGGCTGTGTCTTAGTGGTGACTTTAAAATGAGGACAAAATACATGGTGTGTGCAAAGAGATGGAGCAAGCGTGAGGTGGATTAACTGAACTGGAGACCGTGCTGTGTGTCTGGGGGCAGTGGGATGTTTGTCTTTGCTCCCTGGGGTTGCAGATCTGACTTTGGGAAACGGGGATCCAGGCCTGAACTTGGGATGAAGTTTCACACAAAATTTCTGCCGGCGTTCCCAGAGAGAGCAACCAGATGAGCACCCAAATCCTTGTGTGCAGAATGCCAGCGTTCAGATAAGGAAGGAAATGGATTTGATCATTAACAACAGGGGAGTGGTGGGGGGAGGGGGGGCATTTTGCATTTGCAACTGGCATTTTGCAAGACCTCAGCTATTGCTGCGTGTGACGTGGCTGCTGTTTGGATAGCGTTTGTGACAAGGGTGAGTGAGCTGCTGGGAGCAAAACGCGTGGAGCTTAATCAGGAAATGTTGGCCTTCATTTTTTTTTTCTTTTTTTTTTTTTTTCTGAGAAATGGAGATTACTGCATTTGTGAACTGCAAATTGGTAACTGGAGGAGATTCCTAAAATATGAGATAATCCCTAGAAGCTGACCAACTTTCTCTGTAGAACATCAAATTCTAGGTCTACAATCTGTAATTAAATTGCTTGTGTGCTGTTAAAAAAAAGCATCTGGCTGTTCTAAGATTGTCCAGTGTGAGAGTGTAGATATGAAACATGGGAGAGCTGCAGCAACTTGTAAAAAAAAGTAGCAATTTAGAGGATGGGAAAATATTAAGTCTTTGTATTTCCAGCCTACCAGATCCAGAAGGTCAACTCATATCATAACTGCTATCTTCTGCAGTTGCAATGCTTAACCGTGGCGCTGCTGGATGAATGATGGTGTGTTTTGGTCTCATTAACAGTATTGTGAAATATTAAGTGTATTCAGTGCGAGGACAAATTCCAGTGCTTGATAGGCGCGCAGATAATGCTTTATAAGAATGGGAAGTAGGTTGTCCACTGAAATCAAAACATAACACTGCAGATAAAATCTGCTTCTGCTGTGGGCTGTGTGTACTGGACAGGACATGTAGAGTAAATCAGCAGAGCCAGCATCCACGGTGGAGCTGTGACACTGCAATGTATTTGGTGAAACTGAAATAAAAAGGGTCAGAAGGTACAGCTGTCTCTTTGCTGCTGCTAAGGAACTGTGTGCGTTCATCTGGCAGCTTAAATTGTGCTCCCCAGTATCTGTGCTGAGGGCTTCCTGGTGTATCCCACACAAACACTGTTCTGTGGGAAGCTAATTCCATCTGAAAGTCTTGAAATTAATGCATTACTTTCACTCTGCATCTGCAGTGCAATTAAGCTGTTTTCCTCATCTGCATTAGGAGATGAATAGCATATGTGAGTAACCGGGGGGTCACGCTGAGTCCAGCAGTTGGGCTGAGCCTCCTGTTTGTTGGTGGGTCAGGTCGCTTGGCTGCAGGCAGCTTTTCCCAAAGTGCGTTACTGAGTTTGCCTGAAGCAAATGGCACATCCCTTGCAGCAGTTGGGGAGAAAATTATCTCGAAACAGATGCTGTGCCATTTCCTGGTGTGAAGCGTAGATGGAATTCCTTTGCCTTTTACATCATGCTAAATAGAAATGGCTGTGTTGTGTTTTAGTGGAGATGAGGACATGTAACAAATTCCTTCCCGAGACATGAATATACTTCTGTAGATCTGATTTCTAATACTTTTTTTTCTCCTTGTTTTCTCTCTAGTTGTGGCCTTCCTGGTGGCGTACCATCAAAACAAGCAGCTGATAGGAGAGAAGGGGCTGCTCCCATGTAAACTATACCTGCAGAATGTCAAAAAGTATTTCAAAGGGAAGATAAACCTGGATGCCCTTAGCTATGCCCCGACAATCATCTGGTTTCTGGACTGGTCAGACATGGACATCATCTTGGACTACATCTCCATGCTTGGTCTGGTGATTTCAGCCTTTGTATTGATAACTGGATGTGCAAACATGGTCCTCATGGCTGTCCTGTGGATCCTCTACCTCTCATTGGTCAATGTTGGACAGATCTGGTAGGTTAACAATCTCTCTGCTTTGCTTTTCTCTGTAATTCCTTGCAGTTTATTGTAGCCATTGACTTTCTGTTACTATTTGAGGTTAGTCATCTGGTCGGGAATGATGTATGCAAGTGAGAGAAGGAAGACATTGAGCAGAAATAAATTATGGGCATGTTCCTGCTCTCTTTCATCCAGAAAATCAGTCCTGATTGCCACTGTTCTCTGTGAGAGAACTGGCTGCACAAAATACCATGCTGCACGTTGACTTTTGCAAGGGAATTCCCTTGAGATGGTTTATCAATTTTCAGTTTTATCCAGAGAGCTGGAGCACTCAAAATAAATGTACAAAACCTGTGGGAAGGAAAAAGGAAAGAAGAATAATGAATGCACGTCGCCTAGCTGCAGAGAAGAACTATGGTGCAGATTTTGGTTTAAAGAAAAGCATGCTCCGGCCAGAGGAAGCGTTTCAGCTGGTCTTCATGCTTTTTTAAGGCCTTAGAGTTGCTGGCTAAAATAATGGGGTCTTGGGAAACCAAACTTCATTATTTCACCTCTTTAAGTACCTGCACCTCTGCCAGAGCAGAGGCAATAGGCTAACTTGGAGTAGCTGGAAGGCCCTACCGTGAAGAGTGCCTGTACTGTTGGATGTGATCCAGCTGTGTCACTGGGATGTTCTGGCTGCACAGCATGTGACTGGACACCCTCATTATAGAAGGGATCAATGAATTTAATTTTAGGGATTTGTATGTGGTTGAGCAGCCCGGCGTCTTGTCCCATCCCATTCATTCCTATCCTACTCCCAATGGTATGTAAGTGGGTGAACGATAACAGCTTCAGTTTTCTGAAAAGCTCTATTTTCTGAGCTCTTAACTCAGCATGAACTTAAGACTGCGAAAGAAAGCCACAATTTGAAAAATAGTTTGGAGACAGTTTTCTGTTGCCTGTTTCCAAGTTACTCCAAAATTGCTTGCCTAATTTTCTAGATTCTCTACAGGGTGAGAATTCAAGCACCACCCTGCTCATTTCCACAGATACAGGATTCTGGGTGGGACTAATACCTCTCTATTGCCAATGTTATTCAGGTTGCAAGGTGTGCAGCTGGAAGGTGGACCTGCAGTGCTGTAGGAGGCTGAAGGTTCGATTTTGCCCTTCAGGAGCAGGCTAGCTAAGAACTTAGCTTTCTTAGTGCTCTTAAGGCACTCTGGAGCGCTCAGCGTTCTGGTGTCATGGCTGTAGCAGTGGTGTAACTTCATTACAGTTTTAATTAAAAAAACAAATAAAAAAACACCCTGGTTGGGGTGTGTTCTCAGCCTCCAGTTGGGCAGGCATGTTCTGCACTGTCTCTCTGCTCCCTGTGGCTTTCCATGCTGGAGGCAGAGGTATGGACCTCCTCTCTGCAGGAGCTGGAGGGATGGCAGTCCTGCAGAACTCCCAAGGTTTGGCCAAAAGCAATCCAGTTATGCCTGTTTAAGTGACCATTCTGTTGTCTTCCAAGCCTGTGCAGTGAAGAGCAGGGGGATGAGGGGAGCCTCTTTCATGGGGAGCTGAACCACCAGTAACCAGCAGACTGTGTCCAAATGCCTCTTCCTGGGGGGTTTTAAAGCTCACGACCCAGCTTTAGGTCTCATTGCAGCTCTGAAGACAATGGGTTGACCAACAGGAATGCAAGAGAGGCCAGAGTTTGCATTCTATGAATGCTGTGGTTGAAAGGAATTGTCTGTTGATTTTTGAGATAAGGCTTTTTTGTTATTTTTCTTTGCCTCATTCCCTACTTTAGATTTGGAATTTAAAAGTGACAGTGTCGTGAGGGGGTTACTTCTAGTATCCAGCAATAACGTAGTGTGGGAAGGGCTGAGAGGGAAAAGGGTGGGGGGGAAAAGGGAAGTGCTGCCCCAATTTCTCTTAGTTGTGGCATTGAATGTATTAAACAGGAAATTAGGTTCACGTAAAGGGGTGGGAGAAAGGAATCAAAGCAACCCAGCAGTACAGTCCATTCTTTTGTGGTTACAGTTTTTCATTAGATCTTCTGAAATGGGTCACTGGGTGGTGTAAACCACATTATTGTTGTGCATGTAGTGTGACATTCAGTTCCCTGGAGAAGGGGTGCTGGTGGCTGGGTGCTCACAGTGCAAGTGAAGGTGGGAAGAGGGAAAGGGGTGGGTTAAGTCAGTCCTCGGCACCCTGCAGAGGGTTTGGTGGCACCTGGTGCATGTTGGCAGTGCCTGAAGTCTCACAGACTTTGGGGTTGTGGATAACAGTGTTGACCTTGGTATTGGAGTAGCCTTGAAACTCTATGTGTCAATGGTGGTATTGATGGTATTACGTGGCCTGCTAACTTTGTCTTACAGATTTGGACAGGTTGAGAGGTTTTGATGAGGTGTGATTCTTCCCTGAATCATGTGGAAAAATTGCTTTGCCAGAAGAATCGTGGGGTCACCATCCCTCAAGGTGTTCCAGAGCCGTGGAGATGTGGCACTGAGGGACGTGGTCAGTGGGTATGGTGGGATGGGGGTGAGGCTGGACTTGGGATCTTAGAGATCTTTTCCAACCTCACTGATTCTATGGTCTATTGAAAACCACAGCAGCTTCTTAAAGAAGGGGAAGGGATAACATAGCCAGAATTTCCTGGTAGCAGTTATGAGACAGCTCAGTGAAGGTGTCTGAAATAAGGAAGAAGCTCCTCTCATGGCCCCATTATTGCATAGTTGGTTGTAGTGCTGCTCTGCAGGTGTGAGTGCTGTGAGCCGGCACTGCTGGGCACGGACTGCGGGCTGCTCCTGTCCAGCAAACACTGGGAAAGCAGTTCAAGGATATACAGGGGGACAGGGAGGAAGAGTTCTCTTTAGGCCAGCGAGGAACAATTTATTCTTTTTATCGCCTTTTCTTTTTTTCTGTTTTAATTTTAAATGTTTCTATTTGTTTTGGGCTGGAGGCTCCAGATGCCGGGCGCTGCTGAAGGAGCGAGTCTTTCAACTGCTGCCCAGCTGGCTTGGGCTCAGAGTCAGAGGAAGCTTTAGAAGAGCAAACCGTCCCCTTTGGAAGGCCGGGCACGTCGCCTGCCTCCTGGTGCTGCTGCCTCCGAGATGGGGGGGAGCAGAGCCTGCTGCAACTGCACTGCAAGGGACCAACTCGGGCCTTTGGGTGTGTTATAAAACCTCTTGATTTAAAAAACAAACAAAAAAAGCCAACCAACCAAAAAGAAAAGACAAAAAATCAGGATTTAAGGTCCAGGAGGAGAAAGATGCCTGCCTGGATAGTGAAGGAGGTTAGTTGTTGACTGTGGGAAATGAGGTGTCTGGGGGGAGAATGTGGCTCCTTGTGTCCCAGCACAAGGTCACATCCTTGGAGGCAATGGCGGGGTCAGGTCCAATTGCTGGGGGATGGAGCTGCCCCTCTGGATGGTGCCTGGTACTTGCAGTGCAGGGTGGGTTTTAGAAGCTAGTGTGTATGCAGGGAAGGAAGCTGCTCCTGCAGCAGGTTGGCGTGAGATGTTTGTGATAGATTTCCCATGATAGGGATTACTTTGGGAATCTGAAAATGCTGAGAACTGGAGCCAAGACTCTGTCCTGGCCCTAAACCCTTGACTTGTCCAGTTCACAGTTGTCTCCACCAAAGCACAGGTGAATTGCATGAATTCAGATCAGCACTTTGATTGTGCTCAAATCTAGGCCAACTCTCAGAGAAAAGCATGTTAATTTTGATACCTGTGAAATGCAGGACCAAGATTGCCAAATCTTGAAGTGAAGTGCACAGGGCAGCTTTTGTAATTCCGAGCGCTCTGTTCCCAAGCCAGCTGTGATATTCAGAGTCTTCTCAGACTAAATCTGGATGTATTCTCTGGCTGCGTAATGGTGCCATGCGTGTATCACAAGCTCAGTATGTCTGTTTTAAGATACTGGATTTATTTCCCCCTCTGCCATTCTGAACTTTTGCTTTTGAGGTAGGAAGGGGTCATCGGGATTTCTAAACACAGAAATAGCACAAAAGAACGTTTGAAGTCTGACCCACAGGTTGGATGAAATGCTTGATCGCTGCATTGGTTTTCTTGCAGTTGTTGCAGACTATTTCTAATTTCAGTAAAATAACACCAGTGAAAAGTGGTCCCTGTTCAGCAATAATAGAACCTATTCAATGAATCTAGAGGTGCCTGTAAATGTTTTTATGGCAGCCTCTCATACTTAAGTATGTGTTTTGTTGTCTGCTAGTCCTGCTTGTCTGGGTTGAGTCTCTGGAAGAATGATAGAGCTCTGCAGGTCCACTCTGAATGTCTTTGCCTTTCTCCGTCTCCTCCCTCCTTAATGTGAATGTAATGGATTGTAGTAGATTTCAACAGGAATGGGAAAAGCTGTCCCTTCTTAAAAGTACAAGTGTGTGTTGCAGGTGACCTCACAAAACCTCCATTTGTGGTTTTCTTCCCCACGGCTTCTGCTGCAGCCGCTGTCTGCAGGGATGGGCTCTGCAGAACAGGTCCTTTGTCAGGATGGGCTCTTGGGGAGAGGTGTTCTAGCAGAAGTTGAATCATTTTTGTACCAGAATAGCTAATGCACTTCCAAAGTGAATTCATAATTTTGGAATAAAATCACTTTTATCCCACAGTAAGGTGTCTCCAGAGAGCTATTACATTTTCTTATATAAACAAACTCTTAAACTACTCTGCCACTGATCTCCTGTTCCTTCTTCTGTTGTTTCCTCTGCAAACCACTCCCCCAACTGACATTCAGATGTCGTTTGAAAACCCTTTCCATTGCCATTGCCTTGCTTCACTGTAAATAGCATTGTCCACTGTTAGAGAGTGTTTGGCGGTACAGTATGTAAGACACTTGATACAAAAGCTAGAATTGTGGGTTTTTAAATCCTATTACCTTTTTTTCCCTTCATAACTGAGATTCTGGTAGAGCTACAGGAGCTCAAGGGAATATGTTAAACAAGCCAATAAATAACATGTTGTAGCTTGAGGTGGCTACAGTATTCTTTTCAGTGCCTTCTTCCCTTGTGGAATACCTCGGTTGAGCTACTGCTAACAGATATCTAGGATAAATTAATGCTATACAAGCTCTTTTTTTTTTTTTTTCTGCAGTGAAAATGAATCTGAGCAGTGCTTCACCACTGTACAAAGCTAGAGCGTGGTGGCAAGTCAGCTGGAGCTGTGTGCAGGTGCCCTTTGAAGCCTGTGTGCCATGGTGGGTTCCAAGAAATTGCAGATGCTTCCCTGCTTTCCTGGAGCACTGTGGAGAGGACAGGCATCTGTCTTTCTGGCCCCAGATGCCTGTTTTTCTTCATGTTTAGCTGGTCTGAGCATAACATTAATAGCTTTTGTCTTCTGATGTTAAATACTTAATGAAGGGACAGGTATGCTGCAGGTCAGGAAAGCGTGTCTGTGAGGCATGTAATTTAATTGCAATTAA
Source organism: Tragopan temminckii (assembly GCA_028571105.1). NCBI lineage: Eukaryota > Metazoa > Chordata > Aves > Galliformes > Phasianidae > Tragopan > Tragopan temminckii. The sequence continues at coordinate 6,424,092 of JAOWBP010004330.1, forward strand.
ATTACCATCCTCGGAAGTTCACTTACAATAGAGGAAGAAGAAAGACTTGTGTGTCGTGGAGGTTTTGTGTTTTATAGGTCTCATTAAAAACCACTTGACCTATGTAGGACTTTAATCACAGTCTTCTGTCTGCAAGCAGATGAACTGGTGAATGATTCAGGTTGAACTCCGTTAAATGCTGAGGGGCTGATGAGATGCTGAGGGCTGTGGTGTTCCCTCTCCAGGAGGGCTTTAGTACCATCAGATGGACTTCTCCTTTTCTTTCCTCTCGTATTCTATAGCTTATTTTCTTAATAATCTAAAGCACTTATGTTTTTGTCTAGCAGTAGAAGTTAGTTGAAGTTCTATTCCAGCGTGTCAATCACTGTGTGAATTATGGACTGGATTTAGGAAACTTCGTTTGCATTTTTAAGTGTGCTGCTTTGTGACCCTTGTGATGAGGGCACAGTGCTTGCAGGGATGGTTGTTTTATGACAAAGAAGAGACCAGTCGTGCAGAATTCAGATGGAGAATCATCCACTGAGTGTCCAGCAAACCAGAGCCACCTCACACGTGAATGGAGGTATGTGCACGGACTTGGTGCATTTGGGCTGATGCATATTCAGCAGCATGAGTAGTTCACTAATGCTTTCTTGGCTACCCCTGAGCAAGCAAGTGCTGAAGGATCACAAGGTGTGCCTACAGGGACTGGGACTTGTGTGTCCTGGGTTTCACTGATGTGCCTGGTTCAGCTGGGGAGTTTGCTGAGGCCTCTCCTATAGGCAGCGATGGACGTGTTGGGCTGTACTTAGCTGTGTGACCTTGGTCTCCATCCTGCTTTATCTGTCTGTCTGGAAGTAATACAAGGCTTGTGCTGACCGTCTAAGGCTTAATTAACATCAGCTTTTCAGATTTTAAAATCTGAAATGCAGGCAAAAAATTAATATTGTGCCTGAATGCAGTGTGCCTTTTTGTGTATTTAAAAAGGCATCTAAGTTTTCAGATAAATCACATTAACAAATATCACCTTGATGTGTATGCTAAGTTGGAGATGTTTGGACTTTACTTAGGGCTTTGCAAGTAACCCTGTCTGCAACCTGGCTTTATTTTTCTAGCTCTCCCAAGCATCCCAGTGACAACAACAGCAAGTAAACGTGGAATATCTCATTCCTTTATCTGGCCCTTGCCTTGGCCGTAAACCTCAGGAATTTCTTTGTTTTTGTGGCTCACAGCCTAGCATCCCTTCATTCCAAACTTCCCTCCCTCTTTCCCCAGAAAGAAAAGATTATCTCTAGAAACGTAAACCCGAAGCTGAAGGATCTCAGGGGGTCATCCTTCCTGTCGAGGAAGCTGCTTTTTGGCACTTCCTACTCCTAGAGAAGAGAGGGAGCGGATCAGTTTCAAAGAATGCTGTGAGCAGACGCGGGCAGTTGATATGACATATTAATGAAAACAAAGATTAATACCATGTGACACTGTTGCCTTGCAGTACAACTGGGAACTAATGAGGCTAATGAGAACCATATTTTTGTTTGAGAGATTAAAATTTAATCATGGCTGATGTCAGAAATGAATCATTTAGCATCCCCCCCAGCGTGTTAAGGTCTCCCCTCCCTGCCCTGGGCTGGCGTTTGCTCAGCAGCCACCCGAGGGGCCAGCTCAATCACCTGGCACTTGCTGTTCTCCTTCCTCCATCTGTGAGACCATAAATGTGTGCTCTGGGGTGAGGCTGCTGCTTGCCTTGCTTGGAGTGGTTGGATTAGTTGCCATAGGGTGGATGCCTGGGTTGAAGTAAGGAGTGCAGGTGCTGCAGGATGTCCCAGGAGGCTTGAGAGCATCCCAGCCCTTATCTTCTCCCAAACATGTGTGTTGGTCTGTGAGAAAGGACTGCAAAGACAGGCAGAGATGGAGAAGACAGGTCCAGCAATGGCATGAATGTGAGGAGCTCCATGTGAGCAGCACTGCCAAATGCATCACGGGCTGTCAGATGCTTCAGTGGAGTCTTGGGCTGCACCAGCTCTGCTCGCTGTCTGCTTCCATGGATAGATTCTTGGAGGAGAACTGAGCCGTGGCAAGTGCAGCTTGCCGTTGGGACACCTTGGAAAACAAGAGAAGTGGTTTTGGTGGAATGACATGCCAGGGTTTCTTGAGCAACTGCAGCATGGGAGATTGCAGAATCGACTGAGGCTGTGCATTTCTGTAGCAAGCAGAGTCTCTGCAATGAGTCTTATTTAAATCATGTGAATGCTTGTAGGAATTCAAATAAGTTTAAAAAGAAGAAAATGAAAGAAGAATTTAAATCCTTGAAATCGACTGCATACAGTGTTTTGATTTGCTGTAATTACTGGTTTTACTTTGCTCAATATGAGCGCCTCTGGGTGATTTTTATTTTTAATTAATAAACCTTCGGCTGTCTTACAGCACTGTTAGTTCACCGTGCACACAGGTGTTGTGCTGAGGGCCCCATGCAGGCATGTGTGCAGCCACAGTGCTGTGTCCCTGTGCACAGCGCTTCGTGTTCAGCAGCCTCAGTGTCTGGCTGTGACCTTCAGCCTCCTCAGTGAGTCGCAGCCACTGCTTCTGTCTGAACGTGCCCCAAACTTGATTTCGTGAGAAGAAATGTAAAACTTCAGGAGTGACCAGAATGGGATACGGAGTAGGGCAGCTGTGCAGGGAGCCCTGTGTATGGGCAGTTAATGACATCGCTCTGTTTCCTTTGCAAGAACTGCCTCTAGCTTGCAATCTCTTCTGCAAATCACAGCTGATGAGAAAACAAGAGTCCAGAATTATCATCATGCTGTGATTGGTGGCATGGCTGTGTGGTGTCGGATGTACCATGAGGCTTTGCCAGAGACTGAGACAAATATTTTTTTAATTGCTTATTATCTGGCACATCCAGTTGCCAGCTGTATCCAGTATGCAGACTCGGGTATTGATTCCACAGCTGAAAGATTTAGGAAAAGAATGAATAATGTTTTTTCATGGTTTTTTTTTTTTTTTAAGCTGTAACTTGCCAAATAGCTTCATGCACCCAGCCTGGTCCAGCACACGTTTGTGTTGCTTCACTCATCTAAGTTCCCCAACAGCTGTGGTTGGAAAGAATGTGAATATAGAGGTTGGTGCAGCTGAAAAGAGACCAAGGGTCAGGGAGGGGTCCAGGCCTGGTGGAAGCTGTTTGCTGACTTCCCTGGGGGTCTTCACCCAGACTTTTACTCTTGGGAATGCTTGCTGTCAGCGGTGCAGGCTCTTTGCTGGGCTGGGGTTACCCAAAGCACCAGAGAGGTGCAGGGCTGAGCTGTGCTGCTGGAGGGAGTTTCCAGATCTGTCTGGATAAACAGTGGTGCTGTCCTGGGGAACGGGAGGGAAGTGGCTGCAGAAACAAAGCTCTCCTGGGGGAAGACTCTGTGGTAGGAAGGAGATGGAAACTTGAACTGAAATAACTCATGTCTTTGTGAGCTTGGTACTGTGCTTTCACTGAAACCCATAACCTTACTGCAAACTGCTTTTAATGGGGAATCTTACTTGCAGAATGGCTGATGGAAGGAGATTTGGGGGGGCAACCTTTAGAGATTAATGCAGTGAAATGATTTATTTCCTCAAGGAACGGAGTTACTGAAATACAGTTCTCAGATTTTACTTATCAGTATGCTGTGAACTGAAACACAAAACCCTTCTGCTGCAACATCCCAGAAAAGCAGGCCTGCAGCTTTGTGTTGCACCTCCTGTGCATCAGCGTGCTGCAGCACGGCTGCCTGGCATTGCAGGGTATGAATGCAACAAGCTGATGCCCCTATTTTTCATCAGTGCCTGCGCGTGCTGGCTCTGCACATGCTGTTCTTTGAGCTGGCTCTGCTCAGGGTGTGCGATGGTTGGGTGCAGTGCTGCTTCCTGCTCCTGTTCTTGTGTTTTCCTCTTTGATCCTGGTGAAAGGAGCAGCTCAGAGTGGGCTTCTTGAGGCTGCTGCTTCAGCATCTGCTTTTGGCACTGGAAGGATTTAACCAAAGCAAACGTTGCTTTAATTTGGCCAATTCTGCCGTCATGCAAGGCAAGGACGCATTATGACTTTAACTTTGGAAATGCAAACTTGGTGAAGGCCGGGGCTTGGGTAATATGTGTGTGGTCATGTAACCAGCCTCACTCCCTGCCTTGTGAGGGACAGATCGTGGCACCCTTGGTTTCTCATCCACTGTTCCTCCCCAGCTCTGCTCGGGCACCTTTCCCAGCTCCAGGCGCACACCCAGGCATAATCCTCCCCTTCGAGCCCTCTTTTATAATGTTATCCCCGTTCCTTCCATTTAAATGTGGATGTTGTAATTACAGAGCACAGGATCCCAGTTTTTAGAGATCTGCGACCACAATAAAGTGAATCCAGAAACCAGACGAGTGGTTTCATTTACTGCCATTCTAGCTTATTTCCTCCCCCCGCAACCGCTGTGCAGTGCTGAAGGCTTGGCAGCAACTGAAACCAGCTGTCAATAAGGTTTCGTACCCCCACACTTTTAAGTTAATGATGTTCTGAAATTAATGGTGCACTGGGTTAATTCCGTCATCTCATTTTGATGGACAGTTGGTCTCTTGGAAGTGATGTGTGCCAACCAGCTTTGTTTGGAGGTGGTGCCCTGGAGAAGTGGATTCCCAAGTGCAAGGCACTGTGTGTGTATATATATATACACATAAACATATAGAGAAAATATGGGTTTTGTCCTGAAGTGTTTATGGCTTCATTTTGCCAGGTGTGTTGCAATCACCTAATGCACTTTCAGGCACATAAGCCCATCACTTCTAGGAGTGCCACATGTGGGATAGCAGCGGTGAGTTCTATAACTTTGCCCTTTTTTCTCCTCTAATACAGTGTAAGGACTTGTGACAGGAGCTCCTCCTGTGTTCCCTTTTGCTGAAACTTTGGAAGGAAGCTCTGAGCTCTGTCAGAGCTGCGTTGTCCCTGCTGCCACCTCCCATGCCTGGACAATGCTGGGGATGTGGGGACCTTCCATCACCTTCCATCCCTCACAGGGAAGTAGCACTACATCTGCAGGCTCTGGCTTCTCTTGCGCAGAGGGGCTGCTGTGGCAGCATCATGCCTGCAGGTTTTGAAGCTGTATCCTGGAGGAAAATAGAAGCTGCCTTTGCACTACCCAAAAACCCTTCTCCCCCATCCTAAGCCGTGCGGTCCGGAGAATAAGAGATTCATAATGGAGATGAAAGTTGACATCTGGGTTCACTTTCTGCAGAGGATGTTCTCTGTGGAGAGCAGTGAGAGAAGCTGTTAACACCAGCTGCAGGCTGGGGATGCAGCCGTGAATTATCCTGCCTGTGGAAATCCCTTTGGCTGGAGGGGCCCTGTGGGGCTCTGGGCAGTGCCAGGGTATGAGTGGTGGGTAGGACGACTTTTTGGTTGTAAATACGGATGCATTTTCCTAGCAAGCATTGAGAAATGTGGATTTTCTATCTGTTTTAATACTATTTATCAATAGGTTCCATGCAGGAGGATGTGTTGGTGGGGAGGGATGCAACTTCCTGTAGTTCAAACCACACTTTGCTGTGAGGTTTTGCTTTCCAGGAATACACTACAGATCTACGCTAGAGCTAGAATTAATCAGCGTGACAATGTGATGAAAACAACTTACCCCAAGTATTTGATAGTGTTTATGATTCCCAGCTGATATTTACAGTCTCTCCAAGTGTGACATGAAATTTGTCTCTAATGATGAATTGTGGCCAATTAACAGTGTTTCTGTCACCAAAGAACAGGAATGGCTTCACACTTTTCTTTGATTTAGAAAATATGAATGGAACATACTTCGAATTTGCAAAACTTTGGGCGTTAACAATACACAGGTCAAAAGTCACTGCATGGACACCTTCCCAAACTCTCCGTCAAATCCATATTTTCACTTGTTATTATCTCTAGGTGATGTTTCAGACTTCAGGGCACAAGGCAATGAAATAGACATATATGCTATGCAAGAAACACTTCTGTTTACTCCATATAGGCAAGGAAGAGATGGAAAAACAGTCATTTTGTTCCAAGCCACAATCTGAAGTTTAGTAGGGCATTTAGGTACCTGCTTGCTTATACCTATAAAAAAGCCCTGCAAGAAGCACTGCTGCTTTTAGTGTTCAGAGTTGGCCGTTTGGTTTGGGCTCGTTGGCGTTTACATCACAAACATCTTCAGAGAAGTAAATTCACAAGTGTTTGCCTGTCATCACATGACAAGTCCCGGAGCCTGGATTGATGTAATCAGCAACAGACACACGTCAGAAAACTGAATGTGGTTCGGAAGAATACAGTATTTTATTAATTCCTCATTTGGTGTGTGTCTGCGTGTGTTTTAAATGAGCCTCGGGGGGTTCTTTCCTTCTGCCAAGAAATAAGAATGGTTTGTGCGAGTTTGTTTCGGTGCACCACAGCTGTGGTGGAGAGCAGTGAAGCTGGGTTGCCCTTCGTGACAGATATCTTTATAAAGAGCTGCGTTTATTAATGAAGTGAAAACTTGCTGTGCATTTTAAAGTTACGGCTATGTAGATTTGGTAGACCCACATGGAACTGTTGTTAAATACGTAGCGAGCTGCTTCGTGAATTTTGGGACTGTTCAAGGTAGGCGTATGTAGGTATAAAGTTTGCAAATGTTTTATTCAGGTGTGCAATAAGATTTTTCTGCAAACAGCGATGCATTGAGCTTTGTGGTGTTCACAGTGTGGGTGCAGCTGGGTTGCCTCCTGCTGGGAAGCACCTGGTGTGCTCTGTGCCTTGCAGCATGCAGGGCTCTGTGCCTTGCAGCACGCAGCCCTGCAGCACACCAAGCAGTGCATCATGCCAAAGCAAAGGTGAGGCTTAATTTCCCTCCCCCCCATAAAAGGAGTTGAATTTGCTCTGGTGTTTCAGGCCACAGGGCTGTGTGTCCTTGGCAGATGGTTTGAAATCCAAAAGCTATGTAGAGTTTGCACTCAAAGTAATCTGAGGCGTAAGTCCTTATGAGCAATTAACTGAGTTTTTAATTATTTTTGCTTTTTTCTCCATTTTGTTTTGCAGGTATTCCTTTGGTAAGTGAATAAAAACAAGAAAAAAATCTGCAGTAATAGTTTATTGGTGCATTTGTGGGTACGTAGTTTTTACTTAATCTTTCTCCTTCTGTCAAATTTTACATTTAAGATTGCTTTTACTCTCTGCCTTTTATTTTTTTCCTCCTTGTATCCCCTTCAGGGATTTTCATCCTTCTCCTTGTTCTGAATGGTCACGTTAACAAGTTTCAAGTGCGCTTACCATCTGTGTGTACCAGTGAGGTGAGGCTTCACCAAATGGAGAAGCAGAGGAGTATGGAGAACTGCTCTCCCCTCTGTGTATTTTAGCTAATCACTCCAAATTGGTGTGGATTTTTTAACTAGCTGGACTTTGCAGTATGAATCCATACTTCTGTTGTGTTAGTGAGGGCATCCATTATAGTTTTAACCCAAGTTATTTATCTTCTGTATGTTTCCTGCTTTCACCAGTAGTTTTACAAAAGCTGCTTTTCCTGAGTGGCATTCTGTGTTTTTGTCCCTTCTTTGTGTCCTGACTGGAGAGCCACCCTATGAGGGTTTCTGAAGCCCTTTGTACGCAGTAGGGTTTCTCCCTTCCTTGTTTTTGGCTTAGGGACTATTTCTGAGTGAGATGAATGAGATGTAAATCTCGAGCTACTTTTGTTAGAATACAGGAAAACCACAATATTTTTGTTATAATATAGCTGAAACAACAACACTGCCATCCATTGCTGTAGAAGTACATTAAATATTGCTGAGCTCTGGAAGCCTTCTTCTTTGGTAGCATCTACTTCAAAGCAGGATCTTAAAATAAATAAATAAATAAATAAAAATTCCTGGAGAGATCTTTGTAAATGCTGACTGTTTCCTGTTCCCCTCCAGGAAGCATGCTTTTTTTTGATACATCTTAGGATAGATTTTGGTAGCCTCTATTAAAACTGCAGGCTGTCCCCATGAATTTTAAAGAACTCTGGAGTCTGGAAATAACAACAAGCTGTTAGGCCAAATGGGATCAACTGGTATTGCCACAGGTTCTGCTCTTTGCTCTCACTGCTGTCAGGTAACAGTTATTAAAAACACACCTCGCTTGGGGAATGGACTGCAAGGCGCCGTGCTGGAGGTTTTGCAGTGCAGAGCACCAGCCATGTTGAGCTGTTTGCTTCTGAGAGGTACTCTGTGCTGGGAACCTGGAGTAGGCTCCAGCCTGAGGGGTAGAGCTGGTCTGAAATTAGCTGAGCTGCAGGAATTTCTTGGCTTTATTTGTTATCTTTTTACATTTGACTTTAGGTGCAGCACAGTGTGTTTCATGAGCACGTGCTGCATCTGTCCCAATGGGCTGGTGCTGCTCAGGTGTGTGATGCTCCTGGCCAGGAGGGAGGTAGGATTGCCCCCTTCTCATACTGTTCTCTGCAGTGCTCTAGAGGTTGAACATGGACTACTTGCTGGCTGCAGTGCTTGGAGATGCTTTGGTCCTTTCTCCTTCCTGAACTGGGGCTGCTGGAGCCTTGAGGATGGGTGGAGGTGCTGCCTGCCCCCAGCACACCATACCTGCAGGCTGCTTCAGGAGAGCTGGGCTCCTATGGCAGCACCGTTTTCAGCCTAAATCTCATCCTCAGAGCCAGGTTTGGTTCTGGCTGAAGGCTGCAGAACCTAGAGACCTGCTAGAGAACCAGCATAGCAGAATTTACAAGTCATAGCTTGGAACAGTGATTGAGCACCTGATGGGAAGGCAGGGCCAACGCAGGGGAGCTCAGGTGTATGCAAAGCACTTGAGTGACCAGAAGGGGTGGAGACAGGATCCACCCCTTCTCAGACCTCATTTAAGCGTTGGCAGTGGAGGCAAGGGTATCTTGCTGGAGATTCCTGTTTATCAGAGGCTTTGCAGAGGTAAGCAGCTTTTTTTCTTTTATTTCTATGTCCATGGCCATTGCATTTGAGCAAATTCTCACTTGCTGCAGCTTAGAACCTTGCTGCCATTGCTGCATTTTCCATCGTGTTACAACCAGCAAGGCCAGCTTGTTATTCTTCTTAAAGTCTTTGCTCTCCTCCTTAAAATTAAGGGCATCTTTTCTTCTGGTGTGGAATAAGACTACAGCTGCTTCAGCAGATCTGTGGTGCTGACAGCATGGCTACTTCTGGCCCTTTATGAGCAAGGGTGTGTTATTCTGGAGCAAGAGTTCCTGGTGGTGCTTCTGTCTGAGATACCCTGAGGTTTTTCACCACGCAGGCCTGGTTTGTGCAGTGATTTATCTCTGTTCTCGCAGAGGCTTTGAAGAAGGTGATGCTCTTGTACGGCGTTTTTGCCCTCTTTCTTTTGTTCTGCCTCTTGTTACCTTAAGTAACTCCAGATATTCAGCAGACAGCTTGGCAGTGCAGTGCGTGGTCTGAGGTGCTGCAGCAGTGCTGCGGTGCTGTGGGATGCCAGAAGAGAGCCGAGTAGAGCTGCAGAAAGGCTGCAAAGATCTCAGTTTGTTGCAGACTGCCACGTCTCCCTATAGAGCAGAAATGCAGGTGTAGTGTGGGAAAGTGATGCAACCATTTGGGGAGATTCTGATTCCACATCGCTGTGCCTGTGGTCATCAGATACCTCTCAGAGCAGCAGTCTGAATTCCCAGTAAGGAACATAGAAAAAAATTCAGAAATGCGCCTGTTTACCTTTGGGCTATCAGTGGGCTCATTAAATAGAAAGGATTGGGAAACAGCTGATCTTATTTGACTCTTGATGCACAAAAGTGTCCTATTCGGAGCCAAAGCAAATGTTTCCTTGGGGATGGTTCCAAAGAGCCTCGCTTCTACACTCTGTGCAGGCCAACTGTATGGCTAGAATTGGAGACATTTTAAAAATAAGTGCTTTTTTCCTCTTGCAGTGAAATATCTTGTTAATCTTGGTGTGGAGAGAAGACAGAGGTTCTCTGAACGTCGAATTAAACTCCAAATTTTTTCTATCATCTCTAAACATGAAATAAGCAAATAATTTAGTCCCTATCTCTGCCTGCTCCCAAATTTTATGTGGCATCTATTATCTCAGAATTTAAGCTGAAGTGTGTTTTGATTAGAGGTAGAATAAAAAGTTGAGAGCGGAGTGTATGTAATTCTCCATTACTTGTTAAATCCTCACTCTGTACTTCAATGCAAATTGTTCCGAAGAGAATTTTCTTTTAAAAGGTCTTCAGGGATCTTGAATTTTAGATGTGCATTGACATAAAATGAAATGTTAGAGTGCACAGCTGGGGTTCTGGCTCTCGCAGCGTGAGATTGAGATGTTCTCCTTTGTGAGTGTGCGTTTCCAAGGAAGGGGTGAAGTTTTCCTATGAGTTGCACTACATCGTGAGCAGAGAAGTGGCTGCAGAGGAAAATGAGGGCTGGGAGCACTTGGGTCAAACCTCGTTTGTGCAGGGCTAAAACTTAGCTTACAGGGCGTGAAGATAGGTAAGTGTGGGCTGAACTGTGCCCTAAGCAAAGCTGCTCGTGCCTGCAGACCTATCAGCAGTGCCTGCTGGTGGGGCTGAGACGACCCAAGCATCACGGTGAGCAAATTCACAGGGATACAGAACACTCCCTGGTGGTGTTCCTAGAGAATTTGGCTTGATGGCAGCACGAGGCCTCACTGTGAGACCTGGGGAGCAGCAATGGATTGGGCACCCAGATAGCTGCAGTGCTGCTCCTCGTCCTTCCCTGCTGCGAGCTGAGGGCTGGGCTGGCTTAGTGACTGTTCCTGTTCCTGGCCATTACCGTGATCTGCTGTTCCTATTTCTCGTGTAAGAGTGGGAAACTTTTCTCTCTGTCTTATTAAATCTATTTTTCAAGCTGTCACTTAACCAGGTCTAGTGACAGAGTCGGATGTTTATGTGGCCCTGGACACTTGAACTCTGGTGTTTTCAATCACAACAGCACCTTTTGCCAGCCGTTGTGAATTAAATACTCCTCGTGACCTTTTACCCTCGCCGCTCTTAAATTCATGCTTTAAAAACAGCTTAATGAGGGGTTTACTGGCCCAATTGGAAGTTTTTATTAAAACCTATTAGTGTGCTGGAGTAGCCTGCCTGAAGGAAACGATTAGCCCAAAGCAACTAAACTCGGAGCTGGCCCCTAGTCACACCAGGTTTTCCCTAAACTGTTTCCAGACCCACGTTAACCCTAACACTGCAGCCTGCATGGTATTCATATCCTCTGCTTTAATTTATAGCTTGTCTGATTCTCTCCCCAGCCTTTCTCCATGTTCACGAGAGCGTTTTGTTTTAATGTAATTAGACCTGCATTAAAGGGCAGTGTGCCTTCATCCGGGCCTCTCTCGTTTGGGAACCTCAATTAAGCAGGAGTCCTCCTCCCAAGTCCGTGCATGAGGGTTGGAACTGGGATGCTCTGGGACCTGGGGAGAGCTTCATGTGCAGAGCATCCACCGGTGATGCTGAGGATTGCAGTGGGTGATGCAGAAGGTGCACACCTCTGGATGGCACATGGGAGCAAGAGTGGAACCCTACTGGCTCCTGCTGCTGGTTTCCCCTTGGAGCCATCACATAAGCTCCAAGTCTGGCTTCATTTTCCAAGCTGGGCCAGTGGTGCTTGCGTGTTTTAAATATACATTTACAGTGCTACTGAAGCTCTGCAGCTATTGTCTGAGTATTCTTGGGTGAATGTGTTTGTGCAGCTGAGAATATCAGGCAGGGCTTCAGCTGAAACAGCTCGTTAAAGTTGCTGCAGCAAGTCCTATGCTGTAGAAATGCAGAGCAGCTGTCACCTTCGTGCATGTTCCTCTGCGCTCCTGTGCTGCTCTACTCACCCGGGTCCCTGCAGTACCTCCCCCCCAAAAACACGGTGTCTTGGAGAAAGGACCTCCAATTCTTTTCATAGATGTCTTTTTGGTGGGATATCTCGTTTGTGGATGTCAGCAGCTACTGATCCAACAACATGAAATAGTGCACAATTTGTAATCTGCACTTAATGTTTTACTGCTGGGTTTGTGTTCCCTGAGTGCTGCAGTGGCTGTGCTGGTGTTCATGGCACATCCCAGTGCCCAGGAGCCACTGCTGTATGCATTGAATGAAGCTCGACGGGCTTTATATTTCTGTAACTTTTTATTGTTAACATATAATCAGGGAAAGCATAGAGGGTGAGACATGGACACACTTGGAAGACCTTATTTTAGCCTTTTAGCCTGGAAAGGAGCCAGATTCTCCCATAACATGATTACATATTGTCAGAATGAACAAAAAAGAAGTGGGGTGTTTCCCATGTATGCACTAGATTGCTGTTTAAGTGACAGATTTTGGTGCGAGCTACATTTTGAGCATCAAAAAGTGATTTGTAAACAAAGCACAAACCAAAAAGCAGCTCAGCCCTCCTCCATTTCCTGAGCATCTCCTCCTGCCTTTACTTCTCCACATGTGGGTGCACCAGCCTGGGGAGGCACCTCTTTAAAAGAATGTTTAAGGAAAAATCTGCCATTAAAGTCATTACTGTAAAGTACTGCCTTTGATTGCGGCAATTATGCAAATGATTTTAAGGGATAAAACACTCCTTAACAAGGACTGATGGAAATGGCGATGCTGGAACGAGTGTGTGACTTCTCCAAGCACGATTTCCCTGCACAAGTAATTCTCTCCCAGCGGTTTGCCATGTTGTCTGGATGCCGACCTGTGTAAGCAGTGCCGGCCCGCGGATGTGATTTTATTTTCTCTTGATCCAGGAATGTAAGTGGGTGGAATGGGAACGCTGGTCTTGCAGAAATTGGGAAGCCCTTTCCCTAAGCAGATTGTTTCTCCGCAGCTCTTGTGGCTGACTTTTGTCCCAGCTTTAATGAAAAGGAAACAAACAAAAATGCTTTCTGCAGGCAGAGGTTTTTTCCTTAGTAAAAGTGAAGCTGGATTTGGGTGCAGAGCAGGAATGGGGCTCTCCTCAAGTCAGGCTCTTGCCTCAGAACATTGCTGAGGTTGAACTAAATCAAACTTTCTCCCATATTAGTTTTAAAGCAGAGAAGTCGGATCCTTGTCCATCACAGTTTGGGAAAACATTGTCTGTACTTAACGACTGTGTTGTGGTGTAGCTGAGGGACCTGCATCCTACTTTGGGGTCTGAGCTGCTCGTGTTTAGCTTAAATGTGGCTTTTAGCTGATGAGAGTCCAGTGACATAGCAGCCATGACCCATGCACAGATCTGTCTCGGATCCATGGCAGTGCCCGGCTTGGCTGGAGCAGGTTTAGTGATTGGCAGTTATAACCACAGCATCTGCTTTTGCGAATGTGTGTGTGCAAGTAGTGTCACATTCAAGGTGTCATAATCTCTGCCTTTTCTTCTGAAATGTATTCTCTCATTCTGGGGGCTTTTTTTCCATATGAGGGAAAGGATTTAGTGTGCTTATTGCAATGGCATTAATGTCTCCTTAGATCTTTATCCTTCTAATAAGGCTAGCTGAAGAAAATGTCCTTGTCTCTTTATTTTAAATGTGGGCATCTCGGTGATAGGAGAAAGACAATGCAGTTCAGTTCTCTGTATTTAAGAATGCATCTCCTCAAACACACCTGAGCTCAGATTTCGTGTGTGTCATGAAGCTGACGGTTCTCCTTATCTCATGGCAGCATCCCCATTAACAGCCTTTCTGTTAACCTGTGACTTGGTGCAGTTTTCTTAGTTACAGCTCCCTGTGCAGAGGCAAAACCAAGGCTGGGATGAATGTGTCAGTTCTTTATATATAGGTGTGCCTATTTTTAGTATCCTGCTCAGAGAGGTGCAGCTGAACAATAGCTCTGGCTCTGATCCTGCTCAGCATTTTTGAGGAGGATTTGACTGATGTCCAAACATCCCAGCTTGGACTGATTGCTACTTGTTTGTGTAATAGGAAGGCATTTCCTTTACCAAAGGATCCCAAGCCTGTTCCAAGCTCACAACAGGTGAGGGAAGTGCTGCCCACCGCTGACAGCCTCCCACCGCTCGGGTGAGGGTTAGCATGGCCTCACAATGCACGTGGGCAACGCGTTAAACAGGGCAACCTGAACACAATATCCACTTGTTTGGGGGGCTTAGGGAGGTCAAATGTAATTACCCAGTTGGAGTGTGGCCGGGCAAGTGTGATTAATTCCCTGCTCCCTTGGAAAAACCCCTGGGAATGCTAACGACCTCAGCGCTCAGCTCCTCAGCTCTGCACGTGGCTCAGCAGAGCTTCACTGGCCCAGCCTGGCTGCTGCACCGCTCTGCTCGCCTTCAGGACTGACCCAGCACCAAGGAGCAACGGGGACGCGTGGTGCAGGGCTGCAGATGGGTTTGGGAAAGGTAACGGGGCAGGAGGGAGCACCCTGACTTTGCTCAAGCTGTGGGGTAGTGAGAGGCTGCAGCAGTCGCACCCACTGTCGGGAGGCGTCCCTTCTATCTCTTTTGGTTGCTTCTATTTAACTGAACGAGATTGTGAATTTGCCCTCTGCAAAACTGGAGCAAAGTATTCCGGCAAAGCTAACCTCACACCACAGCCGCAAAAATTGTTGTAAATACTCTGCTATGGGATTATTTTTCCTTTTGCTCTGTTTTTAAAATAACAGAACTCTGACAGCTATTTGAAATGGGGTTTCTTTAAGAGCTTAGGTGACTGCAGAGCACCTCAGTTGTTTTTTTTTCTTTGCCTCATTATGGGTTACTGATGCTTTTCCTGCTCCTGAGCAGTGCCTTCCTTCTGGCTGTAGTGCTCACTGCGTTACCGTGTCCAAGCCATTCTGTTCCCTGCTGCCAACCTGGACAAATGGCAGTCTTGTTTTCCCTGCAATATTTGCCGGTTGTCACCAGTGCTAAGAGTTGGGATAGCCCCAAGCATTGCCCATCTTCTTGGTTTTACCTATTAGAAAAAAGTCAGGTCTGCTGTGTTTGTGCTGCAAGCCAAATGGCCAACTGAAGGTATTATGCACCTGAAACGTGGGAGATGGTGAAGTTTTTAGCAAGAAGGACAAGCTGGGGAAAATCCAGGGAAAACAATGGCTTAGCTCCATGACACTGTTGGCTTCAGCAGCTGACACCTCTCAGCAAGGGGCTACTTAAACTCATTGCAGTACTGCCAAGCTTTTGATGGCGGGAGGATGGGAGATGGGCAGAGCTGTCTTCAAGGCATGCCTTCATCAGAAGTTTGAGCCTGGCAGGGCAGGACAAGCTTTGTTTTTATTTTTCTATCTTTTTCTGAAGTTAAATAAACCTTGATGTTCAGAATAATCCCTGAGTAATAATAATAATAATAAACTAAAGGACATCCAAGGGACTGCTGGCGTTTTTATTTTTTCATTAATCACGCTGTCATTTCTAACATACACCTGATTTATCTGTGTCTGGTTAACCATTCAAATGCCCTTTCTCTGACCTGATCTACACCACCTGAAAGTTTTATGGCAATAATTTATAGAGGATGATTATAGCTCTGAATGAAAGTTTTTGAGCACTGTTCTCACTGGGGATAGTTTGGCCCTGGGCAGCTGTTCCCCAGGTATATGGCAGAACTGTAAATGGAAGGATTGAGGCCTTGGGACTTGGTGTATCAGAGCTGGGAATGAGGCTGTGTGAGGACCTGTGAGAAGGGTCAGTGAGAGCAGGGTCCTGACTCTTGGACCCTCTGTAAGGAGACCAACCTTACTGGGTTCTTCTTGATCCTTTAGGCTGGATTTGATACTGGAGTTTGGTGCTTTTTTTGGAATTCCGTAGATTTTGGTTGCTTTCTACTAGGAATATTTGGCCAGAAATGTACTGTAGTTGGCGTTGGATTAAGCAATGTAGATCTTTTGTCTTTTTTAATTGGCATAGGCTCTAAAAAAACCTCACTCTTGAGAATCATCAGCAAAACTGCAGCATCTCCTGAGTGTCTGTGCAAGATCTCAAGTGCACAACCACGGATGTAGAGGGACCATTAACAGCGCTGAAATGGAAATGCCATTCCTGAAGGAGGAAGAGCATTTTGGTATTCCTATCCGTTTGTAGCTGGCAGGAACTTTTTTTGGCCAAGCATTAAAACCCAGTTAAATCCAGTGACCTGACCAATAGAACAAAGGGCTGGTTTCAGGACACGCATCCTTGTGTGCTCTGGACTGTTCCTTTTGTCTCCCTTTTTCTTACTGGGAGGAAGAGGAAGATTGTGTTCTTTATTTCTTCTAAGAGTATTTGTTTGGCTGCTCAATGATACTGCGTGCTAATGAAGCTACATATCTATGCTATGTGTTTCTTTGCATAACTGTTTCGATGTTTGTTGCGTTTCCTATGTTCCCTCCACGTATAAAGACTATTGGAAGTGCTGGCATTGGGTAATGAAATGAGAGACAGAGGTCAAGTTTGATCTCCTCCTGAAGTGCTGGAGCCCTTCATCTCCCCGTGGCAGGAACAGACTGTCACTCCTCGCTGTCTTTGCAGAAACTGATGCAAAAGTAAGTAACCACATGAAAGGAGCTGCCCAGGGATTTCTTGTTAAGGCTCCTTTGTCTGAGAATGCTGTTTCCTTGAGATGAAAATTTTTTGTGGGAATGCGGTGGTTTGGAGAGATTTCTGGATCAGGAAAATTAAGTTAGTATTTTTGTCTTTTAATTAAAAAGAAAAAGTTTTGTAGCGCGGAGTCACAGTGTGTAGAAATGTAGAAATCAGTTCTACATAGGGCAAAATGTATGCTTGTGCATGCAAGAGAAGATGGAACTGCAGCATCTCAAAACCAAACTGAGATCTTATCCCAAGGCTTATTAGCAACTGCATTTTCTTACTTTGTCCCTTGTTGAGCAAACTGATCTGTGGGAAGAAAACATAATAATGATCGTGCATAGTTATGAACTTAAATCTTTGTACAATTTATGGGATTAAACTTTTTCTTTAAGTAGAATGCCACCTAGCTGAATACATTTGGCCGCCTCCTGATCACATCCACCATATTCCTTTAAACTCTTTAAAAGAGGAAAAGAAAAAAGATTTATTTATTTTTAGTCTAGAGAAATGATTTTCTCATGGGTTTCTCTTCCGTTTCTAAACTGGGTGAAACCGCAGTGTGAAGCCATCCTCTTCCCAGTCGTATATAGGAAGCGAGCACGAGCCAAGGTACATATTTTATGTTAGTCAAAAGAGATAAGTGTCAGGATTTCAAAGTCAGCTCCACCTCACAGCTTCCAGCTCTGCAGTGTTGGCAGTACCTTGGCTCTTGTACCTCGGCTCGGAACAGCTGGCGCTTCTATTGCAGCTTTCTTGTATTTTCATCTCCATTTGTGGTGGAGTTCCTGCACGCATGCCAAAGTTCTCTGAGTCATAACCCCTCAATGAAAGACATTTTGGGGAAACTGGTAGCAAAACCCAGGTAGGTGCTGGCCCTGCAGGCATGCTGCTAGGTGCTGAGGAGGGCAGCGGATAGGGATGCTGTGCTTTAGCACCCCACTGCCATTGGCACCTGGTGTGTGCTCTGCATCGTGTGCTGACCTTGTCTTCTGCATCCCTTCTTTACATAAAATGGGGACAAGGCTTTCCCTGAGGTGCTTCCAGATCCACATGTAAAGCTGCTACTGAAGAGTGAGTGATTGCTGTTTGGGTAAGGTACAGTGCCTAGAGTAACATTTTAGTTCTGGGGTTTTTTTTCTTCTGTGCTTTGGGGCTTTTGGGTGATATAAGCACCGTTAAAAGTGGACTAAACATCTCTGGGCTGTAGAGGGGCAGGTAGCTGAGGTGGAGAGGTTTGAGGTTACTTCTTAATTTACCATTTATTACAAATGTTTCTCAGGGAGGAGTTGGAATTCCCAAAAGAGGGAGTGAAAGATAATTTGTGCAATAATAAGCAATGTGCAATCGTGATGCAGGATAGGAATGTCAGGGATTCTGCATCTCTCTGTGTCTGTGATGCTCAGCTCTGCCCAGGGCTGCCCAGCATTGTTCTACACTGATTTCCACACTGGTGCATATCTGCAGGCATGTCACAGAGCTCTTTGTCCTAGGAGGCTCTAGGATTCACAGCTGTGGTGGTTGTTGAACCCTTGGGAAGGAGGTTGGAGGGTTTTCAGTATGAAGAGCTGTCTTGCCTGTGTGCACAGCGGGTGAGGTCCCATCTGAAGCATCATTTGGGCTTTAAAACATTCCCCTGATGTAGGAGTGAACCAAACCTCAGAGCAGAGATAAATCCACGTTTCTGGGAGTTTCTCACAGGGTGCCGGGCTTGTGATCTGTCCTGCAGCTGCCTGCGTGCTGTGATGTGGCACAGATCTGCTAAGTTCTTGCTAGTGTTTTGCAGTGTTGTCAGCCCTGTAGTGGAGCTCGAGGTGATTTTATTATTATTGTTTTAAAGAAAGTGGCTTGATGCATATATTTCAATCTACGGGAATATGGAGTCCTCTGAGATCTGTGCATGGTATATAGATAGTTAAGCAGGGGAATTTGGCCAAGACATTCTGGCACACAGCTTGGACAGTTATAGTAATTTATTATGATATTTTCCCATCTGTTTGTTATTATTAAATATGGAGTACTGATGTTGCGCAATCTTACCTTTTGGATTTATATCCAGAAGAAATCAGTGTATGTATTTTATTTTTTTTAAATAGCTTTTAACTCTAACTTATGGCTACAAACAGTGTTTTGAACTTCTCCTTTGTGACTTTCAAGTCAAATGAAATTAGACTCACGACACATGTCACTCTTTAAGGGTCAGCACTTTCTGGTTTGAAAATTAGCCTGTACACGGATATCTTTCTTGAGTGTTTTATTTCACTTCTAAATCCTGGTTACCAGCAGCTTCTTTTATTGCTGGAGCTGTGCTTGGAAATCGTGGGGTTTTCAGTTTTGTGTCCTTGGCGGTGCGCACGAGGAAGCCAGAATGATCAGCGTGCTGCTGGGGCCCCAGGGCAGCAGCAGCAGGTATAAAGCTGCTGGAATATGGCAGTGCCTCCTGGGCTGCTGCTGCCCATGGGAGCTGTGTGCAATGGCACAGTTTTGTTACACCCTGCTTTGGAGATGACCCCACCAACCAAGGATAACTGCCAAAAAATCTGTGCTTTGAGCATGCATCTATTAGAGGAGAACCTGGCTGGTGCTGCAGGAGCGCTTTGCAGCCCCTTGAACTCCAGACAGGTGTAGTGCAGACCTGGAGCTGGTGCTCACTGTGCTCAGCCCCTCCTGGCATCAGCCACAGGTGCTCCCATTTCTATCTGCATCCATCCTGCAAAGCAGTGCCCATCTGAGCTCTGTGCCAGGTGGGAGCACTCGTCCTGGGAAGCAACCAAAGCCCAGGAATGGAAGCCCAATTACCTCACAAGAGATTGGATTTTACTGTTGTGGGGTTTTTGTTGTTGGTTTTTTTTTGTTTTTTTTTTTTTACTACAGAAATAATTCACTGTATTGTGCTGAATGCAAAACATTTTGCTTTCCATAGGTGTAAATGCATATCAAAGAGCTGCAGGACTGTCTTCCCCGTTTGGAGAGGTTTTAAGAAGTTTCATCTTTATCTCTGTACTTATCCTCTCTGGTAGTTCTTTGCAGTGATACACCCTGTCATGCTAAAAAGCTATTGATCTCTTTAAAGGGCTCTCTAGTCTGCTGAGCAGTGCTGCATCTATTAGAGCAAAATAACTTTGTGTGTAAACCATCTTTTCTTAAACACTACCACATGTAGCATTGGCTATTTTATAGCGTCATTATTTTGACAAATAATGCAGATGCCTTAGAACTGCTCTTGGTCCACTTACTGTGTTTGAAATGATTTTTAAATAAAGCTTTTTTTTTTTTTTTCCCCCCGTCTCTTACATCCAGGGACTTATTGGTGTGAGCACACCAGAGCCTCATGTGTGTGATAAATCACTGCAGTAAGCCTTCCCTGTGTTCGGGCTACCTTCCCACGTGTTTCCACTTAGGAAGCTCCAGCCCACAGCTTTACTGACGAGTCCCTCCTTAATTATTGAAGGTTCACATCAAAGAGTGGGTAATGACTTCTGTTCATAAAGGAAATGTTTTCTTCGAGCATCTCTTTGAGAGGTGTTTCCATTCAGTTGTAATGTCAGCATATAGGCAGGATATTTTGCCCTCCTTTGCTGAAGCACTGATAACCATTTCAGTGATAGCCCTCCAAGCAGGACCTGCGATTCTGCGTTTCCAGGTTGGCTTTGCATTGCTGAATGCTTACGAGCTGCACAATCCCTTGTTGGGTAATTCTTTGTTCTGAAGCACATGTATTTTCAGCCTGAATTAATAACGCTGTGGATTGAGGGCAGAAAAAGCAGTGATTAATTCATATGTTTCGTTTTATGCACTGAAGTCATTTGGATTTCCTACAGCGGGGAGAGCTGAGCGGGAGTATGAGTCTTGTGGTATTGGGACACATGTGAATAGCTGTTTAATATCAGTTGTCACTATCCTGTGTGATTTTTTTTAATGTGGTTGATTTCAGTGGTTTATATAAAAATTAAAAGGAAAAAAACTTTTTTTTTTTTTTTTTTCAAATTAAAAGCAAAAATTCTAATTACATGCTACAGAATATCCTCATGAGTGAATCTGATGTCACCCGCATGGGAAATTCACCACCCAGGCTGCAGGCAGCACCATCACGGCTCGCTGTGCTGGGGTGGCAAGGGGAGAAAGGAAAATGTTGCTGCACACGGTGCTGTGTTATCATTCAGCCTCAGAATCCTTCCAGCTGCTTCTCAGCAGAACTTGACAACTGGTAATATTTGCAGCAAAACATGTTACTGTTCTCCTCTCCTTTAACAGGAAGGCTTTGTGATGTGTGCAGCTTGGCCAGAGTAGGGCCTTGGTCTATGGCTGGCAGTAGGTGGATGTGTGCGGGAATGCCCAGCCCCATGTGCTTCATTAGATGGCTAAGGAGCACTACTACATAAGGTGTTAGAGGAGCAAGGATGTTTTTTTGCTGGGATAACAGTGACCAGCAGTTGTGTGGGCGCTGGGATGCCTTTGTCAATGCACTGTCCGTGCAAACCCCTTGCTTGTAGCACTGCTTGGTTTTCGCACCAAACAAGTGTTGGTTAAACCATAGCTGTCAGTTTGGGTGAGCTGCTTTTGTGCTCCTACAGTTTTAGTTTGCGATTACAAGTGGAGCAAAATCTGTGGTCTGAAAACCTCCAGAAATTTACTGTGCAATTGAGTTGTGTTTGTAGCAGGGAGGACGAGGAGTAAACGATTGTTGAGAGCTGTATGAAATGGGGAAGGGACTAATGACTTGAAAAATGCATTCCTGGGAAGGGGGGGGATGGGAAGCCTTGCCAGCTGAATTGTTAGAAAGTTTGAAATCTAAGATTGCATCCTGTGAGCGTGGTGGTGGTGGTTGGTTTCTGTTTGTTTTTGTTGTGGGTTTTTTTTTATGACCTTTTGGCTAGGGGAGATGGGGCTGGGTTTAGGCTTGTCTTTTATTGCTGTTTTGTTACTGACTATGGGATGTAAATGTGATTAAAAATAGAACTGTAAAGCTTAAAGCATTAGCTATTGCTTCATCACATTACTGTGTCAGGAGTTTTAGGATTCCTCCATAGCTCTCTCCTGCTCTGCAGATGTAGTGGCAACAGTTGTCTGGACGCTGTAGCTGGAGGGGGGTGGAATACCCAGGGACAGAAATAATTAGTGTGCTTAATTCCCTGCCAAGGGAAATTGATTTGATGGATGGGGCAGAAAACAAGGAACTAAGAGCCCTGCAGTTCTGAACCTGCTGGTGCTGCCACTGTGTGTGACTTGTGGGCAGGTGATGAGGCTTTGCTGCTGCAGTATTCCAGTGCTGGCTGGCACATCTGACTGCTAAATAACACACGCTGCACCTGTGAGTAGTTAGTTAGCTTTACCTCCTGTGTCTTGTGGGAGACAGAGGGCAAGGAAAGGCTATTGCTGTACTCCTGGAAGGTAGTTAAGACTTTGCAGATAATTCCTCTTCTTCCTTTAAAACTCAGATATTCACTCTCTGTGCCCCTTGGTCATCTCGGTAAAGCTGTGCAGAGGCATTCTCAAAGCGCATTTGTTGCATGTAGCTGCGGGCACTGCATTGGAGAGGACCTGGTCACCTTGGCTGGAATTCAGGCACTGCTGGGATGGTGACAACTGCTGAGATGCTGCAGCTGAGGGAGAGTCTGTGGCAGTGGGAAAAGTGGGCTCAGGTGTGGTCCTTCAGGTCCAAGGCTGTGCTGGGATCACAGCCAGCTGTGCCAGCCGGGGGACTGGATTCTCACTCATCATAATGGAAAGCTGGAAGGGTCCGGGTAAGCACACTGATGCTAATTGCCTTTTCCAGTAAGGAGAATTACAGTGCCGTGCACAGTGCTTATGAAAGGACAGAGGAGGGGCGGTGAGCTGAGGCAATGGACGTCCTGAAACAGCAGCGGAGGACCAGCTGTTCCCGCAGTGCATGTAGCACATGTTTAGTCTTGTAGACATTTCTGAGGAGTGCAATTATGCAGTTACTTTGCCTTGGGTAAATACAGATTTCAGCTAGCACAAGTTTGAAGTGGATTGTAATTGTGAGAACATATATGTTTTAATTTCCTTTCCAAGGTTTTCTTGATCGCTCCCTTGATACTTTTCCCATCAAATTATTCTCCTGACAGTTGAGCGTGACAGCTCAGGTCTTGAGTGCACCTGCTGCAGTTTCAGGTGAATGTGGGCTCACCAACTGCTTGGAGGGGCATGTGAGGGAAGGCTGGCAGAGCTGCGGGGGCCTGGGGCAGCCTACGCTTTTGAAAGCTTTTCTTCTCCCCTTCCCTCACTGGGTTCCTCCATGCTCTGCCTCTGCCCCCCTGCTCCCTTCCCTGGTGGTGATGGTACGGTGGCCGTGGTGGGTCCCTGCAGGCTCTGCCTCCCTCTTGGGCCTGCAGCAAGCCCTTATCATAGGATCTTGTATTTAGTTAAACAAAACAAAAAAAAAAAATGATGAAGCCATTGTTGTGCTGCATTGCTCCAACCAGGCTAGTGGCACCTGTGTGGTGGCAGTGGGATGCCTGTTGCCATGGTTACCCAGTGCTGACTCCCCAGGGGCTCTGTGTCACCTTCCCACTGGCCCTAGAGGTCACACTCTGTCCCCAGCCCCACAACCTGTGCCTGGGGCCTCCCAGCCCCTGCTCAGAGCTGGGCTGTGCTCAGCAAGGCTTCATTACTTCTACAAAGTACATTTCGGGGTTTCCTTTAGAACCATCCTAAACAGTTAAAACAGCGAAACCACAGCTGTCAAAATAAATAACCGTGCTCTGTGTTGCTTTGTCTTTTTGTTTTCTTACGGTGCTGAAAGTTGCTTATTCCTAAAAATGGAATCCGCAGCGATGCTAGCAGCTGCTGGCTCTGTTAATGAGGGTGTCTGTCCCAGCTCTTTCCAGCATCTGAGATCTCCAAGTTTAACAATGTTGGTACGTGTTGCAAGGAAACGTAATGGCTTGTTATTAAGAGCAGCCCTGAATGAATGCTGCATCTGGTTGTTAATCAACAGAAACCTTACATTTACCATTTTTTATCAGCTGATGTCAGAACTTTGTTTTAAATGCATGTTATAATTGGGCACCAATTCCTGTTATTTTGTTAGTAGTGAGCCAAACTTCTTCATGCCCATGTTTGACACCCATGGAAGCGTCTCTGGGTGGGTGCTGTGCACCCACATCTCAGGGCCAAAGTCGGATATTGACAGGCTGAGAAAAGAGCCCAAAGAAGTGACCCGAGATCCTCAGACTTCTGCAGCTATTTATTTTCCCACAGTGTGTCCTGACTGATGGGCCATATGATGGAGGCAGAGAATTCCTGTAACTCTTTCTGCGGGATGGAGGAGAGGTCGTCATGTGAAATCTTGGCTGCAGACCTGTAGTGTTTTGATTTGCTTTTCTCTGCTGAAGCTGAAAATGGCGGCTTTGGGGCTGAGGCAGCTCCACTTGGCCTCTTACAGACCTGCAGCACAAGCGTCGCTGTGCCTGGAAAGAATTACGTTGAAGCATTTCTGATTTCTTTTATTGTTTATAATTTTCAATGTCCTGTATGTCAGCTTAGTTGTTCCAGCACTGGTTCAGTGATTGCTGATGTAGTTCACCCCTTTCTTTGTGTCAGCAGAGGGATTTCGGCATTCAGAAGGCTTGGCGCATAGTTCAGGCCTCTGGACATCAGCATTTCTTTTTGTTTATGTATTTGCTCATCCCTTTGTACTGTGCAGGGAGAGAACAACTTCCTAACACCGTTGACTTTTTGGCACTTCTCCCATAATTGCTAAAAAACTGCTGCTTCCTCCTACGTATCCATCAGATCTTTTTAAAGTCAGATGGGTTTTGAAAGCAGCTTTTTGATTTCCTGAGGTCCGCGTTCGGTCTTCCTTCCTCCTGCTCCCTCTTTCTTCCTTTGTTCTTCGAGGTTAAAGCTGTGGGTGTTGAGGTCCCATTAGTCATTTGGGCTGTTTCTGAGCTCTTCATGTTGAAAAATGCCTGGATCAAACCATTCCTGAATTGCAGCAGCTTTACATCACTAGGGTTTCATTAGTTGAGTTACTTCAGAGTGATGTGGCTGAATGGAGAGTCCCATTTCTTTTGCTGGGGCTGAGGGGATGTCTTAAAGGATGCAGCAGTATCAGTTTTCTTATCTGTAATCCCTCGAAATAGGCTTAGCTCTGGGCGAAGCATATCCCCTTTTAGAATCAGAAAATTCATATTAGAGATATTGCAGTGATTTTTGTCATGCTGTCTTGTATAAATATTGTCCAATGTTGTTTCTGGTTTTTTGTTTGGCCTTTAAAGGTCACAAGTGTAAAAGATGCGGAAGGAATGTAACAAAGCCCCACATATGGGTTTTAGTAGTTCCTGGACTTTATTGCTGCCAAAGGGGGTGAGCCCTTCGGTTCTTCCCCTCCTGGTGGCTCAAGCACCACCTCTGCTGGGTTAGATGCTCATTGTCAGTAGGAGGAGGGCGGTGTGAGCAGCAAACCTTGAGGTCTGTAGGCATCTGGTGGTGGGTTGAGTGGGAAAGCATTGGTTGTGCCAGTGGGGGTACCTCGGCCATGGCAATTGTCTCCGGCCTGTGCAGCAGTAAGAGCAGCATGTAGGAAACCAGTGTGCAGTGCCACTATGTTCTGCTTTCCTCTGTGGCTCTCCCTTACCAGCAGGACCTGGCTTTCCAGGATTGCATTTCATGTTCAGCTTGAAAGCTGGCTGTGACCTCCCCATGGTCTTCTCATTCTCTTTGTTGAGAAGACGTACGTTGAAGTGGGTGGCTCTGGTTTGAGGTTAGTGGGCTCGATACTGAGGTTGTTTTTCCTACTTGGTATTTTAAAGGCGGTACGCTCGCTAGCAGTCTTAAATGAGAGATCTAATTCAAGCTGACAGGGAAGCTGGATGGGAGAGTCGTCGCTTAGTGGGTATTTGTCATCTCCTGCGAATGCTGATGTTAGAACATGTGCTCACACAAGGCTAAGATGTGAGCTTTTAAGGTCAGCAGGAATCTCACGCGATACAACAGGGGAAGTTTGTCTAACACACTTTCATTTCAAGACTTGCTTTATGTCTGCTAGCAGAAGTGGTTGCTAGGTGCTTTCATGGTATTGGTTTTAATTTGCTCTAGCTTGAAGTGTACAAGCGGGAAATGATAGTTTTGAAATGGTGAAGAAAGCAGGCTGGTTGAGCTGTTAGGCTCCTGTGTTGCCATGCTAACCATGTTAACAGCTGCTAATGGTTTCTTAAGCTGCCAGAGCAGCCTGAAGATAGATTTAACACCCAACAGACACCTGTTTTTAGCAGTTCAGCTCTGCAGGCACATGGTACAGTACTGCAGGGGTCCTGTCTGTATAAGGAACAAATAAAATGTGTTCAACAGGTTGCTTGAGAGTGGAAATTGCTGGCTTTCTATTCATATTAAGACTTTCTTGATGCAAATTAAGAAGGAAAAGCACAGTAAGAATGAGCTTACTCTGAGGGAGATGAGCACTCTCATTTCCTGGGTTTCAGTATCCACTGCATGATGGTTTTCAGGCTTTTCCAGTCACAGAACTGGAATGTATAGTGACTACTGACTGTTCCTGGCCTCTCTGTTCTGCTACTGTTCCAGCTCTGTTCTTTGGCATCTCCTTTCACTCTCAGTGCCTTCCCATTTCGTTTACAAAGTTCTCTGTGTGGCTCATGCTTTGTGGACCAGTGCAGGATGCTCAGCTTTCCTTCTCAAGTCACTGCGATCTTTGCTCAGATTTATTGCTGCCCATCATTGCCCCTGTTTGTAATAAGTAGTGTGTGAGGGGGATACAGGGAGAATCCCCTGCTGCAGGAGGTGAGTCCTGGGGAGCTGGCAAAGCTGCTGTTGTGTCACCCAGCGCCAACCTCAGCCATGCCTGCAGCAGGATGGTGGGAAGCCCTGAGAAGTCCCTGTGAGCCCCTCCTGATGCTCATTACCCTCAGTTCATGAGACTGTGGCCCCAGCCTTGTGGCAGCTGGCCACGGGAAGGGTTTGAAGGATGGTTTGATGCTGGGAAGGCCAAGAGCAGGAGAGAAGTCCACTCTCACAGCTGGGCAGTGCTGAGTGTTCTCCTTGCCTAGGTGGCCGTGTCTGGGAGGTGCTGGTGAGTTCTTAGGAACACATGAAAGTATTTTTGTTACTTTAAGGCAGAGTAATTAAATACAGTATGTACAGATCCCTCAAAATGACAGCCGCCCACAGAGCTAAAAACAGGAAATCCATTAACTTCATTATTTAAAAAATAAAATAAAAATCTTTCCAACTGATTCCTCTGTCACTTAAAGTTCTGCATGGAAGGAGGGCTAATTTAACGCTGCATTAACTCACTGTTATCACCCTCCTGTTACCTAAGTAGTTTCTAATGACTACCCTGGAGAGCACTTGGAAGCTTTTAAAAGTTTTTATGCTAAATTTTTTTTTTCCATGTGGTTTATACTTTTAAGAACAAAAGTTATTGATAACATTTTTCCAAATCTTCCAGCAACATTGAAAACTATTCTGTTGCCTGCAGAAACGTGAAGCATCTCCACTCTGTGATCCATGACAAACAACACTTCCGAAACACTTTGTACCTGCGGAGATGTTCTGAGAAATGAATGGGGCAGAGTTTGGCTGTGGGATGCTGGTGCATACCTTGGGTTTGGGGTGTTTGCAGCATGTCCTGGGGCAGGAGCAGGGCTGTCTGCCCTCACCCGGGATGAGATGCCCCAGGATTGTCCTGCAGCCCTCTGAGCCTGGGCTGTCACAGCTCTGAAAAGAGACCCCAGGGGACGGGCGGCTGGGAGAGCTCATTCTTTGTTCTGAGGGCTGTAAGTGAAAGGCACCACCAGATTGAGAAGCAATAAATCATTTTCTTTCCTCATTGTCTTTTCTTCAGAACTGTGGTGGACTGATTTCTTCCCTTTTTAATCATCTTCCTTCCTTTCTCCATTCTGGTTAAGATGGGCTTTTGAGGTCAGCATCTTTTGCGCTTGGGATTTTTTGGGGGTAGGAGAACGACTACAGAATGAAGGGGTTCTTTTTGCTCTGCCGTGTTGTGCTGTAGCGAAGGGGATGCAGGGTGCTATGGCTGCCTGGAGCTGGAGTTTCACTGCCTGGGACACATCCATGTGCATGGGATTTCAGAGAATTTTAAAGGAAAACACAGTGTTTTAAAGGCAAACACAGGTAGTGGTAATGAGCTGGCTTTTCAGAGCTCTAAGTTGCAAGCTGTGATTTTGGAAAATGCCTGTGTATGAATGTGCACGCAGTTTTGATGCCCTGAATGTGGCTTTTCCTGGGTGGCTGGAAGACCTAAATTAAGTTAAAGCTGAGCCTTGTGTGTATGCTCTGCTGCTGATGGAGGAGATCCGGGGCTGCTCTGTGACATTACCGGCAGGTTTTCCATGTTTATAGAGTGGCTTTGTAACTGTGGAGAGATGTGGTGGATCTATTAGGCATTGCCAGTGAACTTTTTCATAGGGAGCCCTGGGAAACCTTTTAAGCCTGGCACAAACTTGAGCATTTCTTCTGTGTGCTTTTTGTGACTCGGTTTTTCAGTGATGTTTGGAAAGCCAGAGAGCAAGGGGACTGAGCCTGTGATCCTTTAGTAGGTTTGTAGTCTTTCTGAAGAAAGAGAAATGACCACAGAGAAGGCAGATTGGAGGACAGCAGCTCGCAGTGCCATGCACAGCATGAACAACGGCAGTGTGAACTTCTGCACGGAAAGTCAGAGTGATTCTCTGAACATCTGCTGCATCTCCAGGGCTTCCTTCTTGCAGCCCAAGCTCTTGGCATTGAACTGTGCGTGCTCTGCCTTATATAGCACTGCCCCTGTGGCTTTCTGCTCTATCCTCTCCAGGGCTTTGTTGGTGGTGGTGTTCTATGTGTCTTGAGAAGGGCATGTTCAGCAGGTGGGAGTCAAGCCATGTGGAGGGAGCCCTGTGTGACAGCCAAACCCAGCTGGAGCTGGTGATAATGGTGTGATGGGGTTTAGTGTGGATGGTATTGCACGATGAAGGTTAAAATGGCATTTGTATTCGACTGACATTTGTAATTAGCACTTTAACTTGCTAGAGGGCCTATTGGTGAAGCAATTTGAAATGATGCAGCTCTTCAAAGTTAGCTAATATTTGTCAGCCCAGTTTTTTGCATTCCTTCCTTGGCTCTGTGCTCCTGCAAGCGGGAGGTCGGGAGCAAATGGGGGGCAGAAGAAGCACCAACGAGGAGGATCCTGGGGATGAGTGGTGTGGGAGCAGCCCGTGGGGTGCACTGCTCCGTGCTGGGCACAGCTCTGCCCCCGTTGGTTGAGCTGCTCGTGGTTGTTGCACGTGCCATCCTTAATCAGAATATCCTGAAGCCGTCAGCCAAACCCATGCCGTGTTCAACAGGTGTTTTAATGCTGCAGCGTAAATTATATCATACTAAATTTCAGGGAGGTAGGGAGGAGAGGCTCAGGAGCGGTTAATCTAATTCCAGCCTAAGTCGGTCAGTATTGGGTATCTTCCTTGCTTTGACTGCCAGAGAGCGTGACACCCAATATTCATTGGGGACAGCTGCGCTGTGCGCTGCGCGGCTCCGCTGTGTGCTGGCTGCAAAGAGAGCCATAAAATGTGTGTACATGGCAGGAGCATTTGGCTGTGCTGTGCAGGCATGGCCTCTATAAATTGTGTGCAGACATGTACACACAAGGAGAAGCAGTCTGCTGTTACGGGTGTTTTTTGTCATCGTGCATTTGATAGTAAATAATAAAGATGACAATTGGAAACCCTAATGATATAGTGCTATATAATCTGTGTTCCATTAGAAATAATACTCTCTACAGGGAGATAATGGTGCTACTCTGGACTTTTCCGGTGCCCATTCATACCAAACTGCCTTTTATTTTTACATGTTAAGTACCAGTAATGTTTTCTACAGTGCATGGCGTGCTCCTGCCAGAGTGTTTGCTGTCCTGGGGAATGGGGGAAGCTCCTCTTGTGGTTCCTCTTCCTCCCTGCAGTCCTCCTGTCCCCATCTCCCCTCCCCAGCGCAGCCCTCCGAAAATGCCAAAGGATGGATTTTTTTGCTGCATCAAGTTAGGAGCATGGAACAAACATTCGAAACGCGTGTGAGGCAAATGCAGCCACCATTGGCAGTTGAGTTTGTTTCTTTTTTTTTTTTCCCCCCTAAAGAAAAAAAAAATTGGCTCCCTCTCCTGCTGTGCTGGAGATAACAATGGCGCATTGTGCCGCGCTGCAGCTGCTGAAATTTGACTAGATCCAACTGAAGAAAACAGGAGCAGGTGGGTCAACAACGTGACCCCTTCGTTCCCAGCAGTATCAGTGTGCGCCAGGGCCAGAGGGACGGGGCCAAGGTGAGCCCTGATTTCAGCCCCGCATCAGTGGGGCATTGGTTTGGGCTTTGGGTGTGAGCTGCCTTGTTGCCTTTCAGAGATGACTTCAGTGCCTGCAAGTGCTGTGGGCTTTGCTGCTGTTTGTAAAATGGGATTTACTCTGCTCAGCACTGTGCACGGTGCATTGGTGTCTCTCCAGTGCTGGTGCCTGGATCCTATGCTGTGCCAGTGTCTGGTTTATGCTGCTCCATTTAAGTGCCCAGTGTGTGCCCTTTGCTCCCCAAAGCATGGCATTATTTGGATTTCTTGATGATGATGATTTTTTCACCGTCTAGGTCTTCACAGTTTACATAAATGAATTTTTTATAGAATGAGGGGACAGTCTCAAGTTGTATTAAGAGAGATTGGACATCAGGAAAAAAGAATCCCTGACCAGGGAGGTGAGGAGGTCACTGTCCCTGGAGGTGTTCAAGTGGAGACGTGGCACTGAGGGACATGGTCGGTGGGCATGGTGGGATGGGGTGGGGTTGGACTTCTCCTGAGGACTTCCCTGTGAAGACTTGGAGATTCCTTGTAGGATCTGCTGTGATTGGGCCTCAAGAAGTGGAGTTCAGAGGTGGCAATGTGCAAACTGCAGCAGCACTCAGCTGCAACTGTGCATGCAGTGATGGTGAGCAGCATGCTTGGTTGCCCTTGGAGGTCTTCATGGCTTAACTGTAAGTTTTGGTAGAAAACAAAATGCCCATATCTGCTGGGATAATCCTACTATCACAAGGACGTGTATTGCTCATGGAGTGGCATCAAATGCTATCTTATTTGCACATGATTATGGCTATAAGAATAACAAGCTGCAGCCATTCCTGAGTCTCTGCTAAAAATGGCTCACATTTGTTGAATGTTTTGCTTTGTCTGAGCTGAAGGCTTAGAGAGCAGTTGGTGATTCTAAGCTGAAACACAACAGAAGTAGGAGAGGGACTTCAGAGGAGAGTGGAAGAAACGGTGCTGTGCAGGAGGATGCAGCCAGGATTGAGGAAGCATAACGGAGAGAGATGAGGGCTAGCTTGGTCTCAATGGGCGAAGCGAAGCACGAAGGGAAAATGTAATATTGAGAGGCAGTGACAGAAGTGGGAAAGCTGTGAAAGGGGCGAGCAGCAGCAGTGGAGGAGCGGCTGCAAAGCTGGAGCAGTGTGGGCAAGGGGCTGCAGGCTGGGGGGGGAGGGATGGAGGCTGTGGAGGAGCCAGGGCAGGCATGTGGCTGCTCGGTGTGTGCTAGCATGGGAAATCAATCCCTGTGACCACAATGCCAGCAGTGAATCTGAGTGCATCAGGAAGAGGATTGTTAATAAATCAGACTCTTCGTGCCTATCTGCGTCCTAGTCTTGTTTTTTGCAGGAGCTCGGTGGAATCTGATATGGCAGTCAGCAGCAGAGTAAAGCATAGCACAATGTTAAAGCTCCATCTGCAGAAGCAAATCTGCCCATTGCTGTTGATGGGCACAGAGAAGCTGAAGATAAATGGGATTTAGCTGCAAGTGGAGGAGGTTTAGATGGAGGTGTCTGCAGCAGTGGTGCTGTGACCATGCTTTGCCTTTGGCCGCAACTGCAGCAAAGTCCTGCTTGGTGCCAGCCCAGCTGTGCCCACTGCCAGCAGAGGGGTCTGCAGCCCCCACCAGCAGCTGGAGCCCAGCTCACTGTGGGCCCACAGCGCTCACCTCCCTGCTGGCATCACAGCACAGCACTGTGCCCACGGTGCTGCACTGTGCAGTGTGGCAGTGCCAGGCCCCCAGCTTGTTGCTTTGGGGCACAAAGCACAGGCGTAGGCTGAACTCCATGGTGCCTGGAGGCTGCTGCCTAGCAGGAGGGCTGTGGCTTTGCTTTGCAAGCATGAATCCTGAATTTAGGGTGTAACTCACGTTGTGTGCTGCTCTGTCCTTTCATGGGCTTCTCCATGCCTGCAAACACCTTCCTGGGAGTTGTGATGAAAAATCGAATAGAGAAAACTGCATTTGCGTGCAGGTCAGAGGCTGCTGGAGATGCCACACTCGGTGTCCTGCACACGCAGTGGTGTCTGCTAGGAGTACAGCATTAACATATGAAAGCACAGCCAACAGTGGGTTCTTGTATGGGCAGAAGTGCAGAGCTGTGGTGCCAGTTCGACCCACAACTGCTGTCTGCAGCCGGGCTGGGTAACAATTAACCTTTCACGTCATGTGTCAGCCATTGCTTTCCTGGTGCAGCTGCTTTTAACAATGCACGTTGCTTCTCCTCCCAGCACTGCTGACTTTGGCACTTGGAGGGTCTGTTTGAGGAAGCGCAGGATGGATGGAGGAAGAATGGTGTTTCCTTAAATGAAAACGTAATTAAAAAGCAACTTTGTGTTTATTAAATGAGATTCCACTACTGCTGCTTCTGATATTTTAAAGAGAGCTCAGCATAGTTTTGCTTCTGTGACAAAAGCATGTCATGTTCCTGGGACACTTTGCACATTGCACTGTTCTTTGCTTCATAACAGCCCATGCATTTGCTTTGTGCTGAGTGAAGTAACCATGTAAACAACACAAGTGTTGGCATATGCAGCAGAACCCATAGCAGCACACGAACATAACAGTGCTGGGTACTAGAGATAGCTGGGAAATGCATTTACAGGGGTGTATTTTTCTGAAGCTCACGTTCTTGTGTAAAGCACCTTGATTTCATGTAGGTAAGTCAGTGTGTGATGTGCACACGAGGGCAGAGCTGGGAGCCACCTTCCCTTGAGTTATGTTTCAGAAGGGTTTTTTCGCACTTGTGAATTAAAAATTGGTGGCAGGATAATTTACATGACTTCAACAGCAAATATTCTCCTTTTCATTTCTCTGCAGGATGGGAGTCGCAGCTCCTGGAGACTGGGTTCCTGGGGATGTTCCTCTGCCCACTCTGGACCTTGTCCCGGCTGCCCCGTTCCACGCCTCCATCCAGCATCGTCATCTGGGGCTTCCGCTGGCTGATCTTCAGGATCATGCTGGGAGCGGTGAGTGGGGCTCTATGGTTGGACTTTTGGGTTTTGTCTTTGGGTTGTTTTGTTGTTTTTTATTTTATTTATTTATTTTGCTGAGGCGGCAGCAATGGGAACGTCTGATCCCAGAAGGAAGCTGTCCCTGGGGCAGGGCACTGCAGTCCTCCAGTTCAGGACTTTTCTAGTTAGAAGGAAGAAGCTTGGAGTAGGAAATGCTTCTTGTTCTGTTTTGCAGAGTTGTTGTTGTTAGTGCTTATTTAAAGAAAGACAAACATGTGCTTACTCCTATGCGTTGATATGTTGGTGCTGCTCTTGGGACTGGCACTTTCAAAGGAATTGAAGTGAAGCTGAAGGCCATTGTGGCTCTTTGATAAGATGCTTGGGAATGCAGCGGGTAATTCCCGGGAGCTTTACGCTGAGTTATTTTTTTTTTTTCTTTGTGTGTGCTTTACTGAAATGTCATTCTTTGCTCCATGAATTCAAAGAGAACAATTGCTGCGTTACTGTCCAAGTGCCAGTGGAAATTCCCAAGTCACTTGTAAAAGAATCCATCAGGAACTGACACATCGTTGTTAAACTAGAGGTGTGGCAGTGCATTACCCCGTGATCTGGAGCTGAGTGGTGGACGCTTCGAAACATCCCCAGATTTTTATTTAGGATCATTGTAGAAGTGTTTCAGGCAGTAGGACATACCTGGGTCTCTTTTCTCTAAAGCCCTTCTCTCACTCCAGCTCTTGAAGTGCTTGAATCTATAATGAAACTCAATAAGCTCTTAATTATCCCTCTTTTCTTAATAATAAGAACAAAGGATGTTTGAAGGGAACAGTGATAACCAAGGGAAGCACAGTGTATGATCTGCAGGCATCATGTGCATCCATATTTCATAACTGAAATTTCTGGTCCTCTCTTTTGTGAGAAAATGATGGGCACTTTTGGTAGCTGGTTGCTGTGGTGTCTTCATTGTGTTTTTGAAGGCACAAAAGTTGTTGCAGTTGTTATTGCAGACCCAAAGTGCACCAACAGGATGGCTGCACTTAGTGATGTTTCTGGGGACTCACACTGGGGGGGAGAGGGGGGGTCCCTACCCTGAAGGACCATCTGCAGTGGTTTGAGTGGGGCTGGGAGGTCCCCATCCTGCAAGGTAAGATCCCTTAAGGTGACCTGATATTCCTCTGAAATGGTGAAGTCCTGAGTGTAATTTACTTGAATGCAGGTTGTTTTTTCCTCCAAGAACTTCACTGTGGGTGTAATATTTGGTCTGTTTATCAGCAGTGATGTTTGGTGAAAATAACAGGGTTGCAGAAGTTTCCATCTCAGAGGATGTCTGGCTCCTGTGGCCTCAGTGCTCCTGAACTGTGGCACTGATTACAGAAAGGATCGATGCTCTGAGCATAAGGAATTGTAGCTGTGTGAATTATGCTGTGTTACTACCAAGTTTGTATCCTGCTTTCCTTACAAAATGAGACTCCGTGCTTTGCTCTTTCCAGTTGTAATATATATTCTGAACTATGCTACAGGCTTGTTGTAATGGAAAATTGTGCTCATGAAGTCTGTGTTATCGTTATCTCTGCGCTGCTCCCCAGTAATAAATCTGCAGTTATTTTGCAGAGGGCACTCTGCAGTCGGTGCTGCCCCTCAAGTCCTTTGTGTGTGCTGGTTGCTGGTATGGCACTAACAGGCATGGGAGAGGAAAACATGGAAAGGTCATTAAAGAGGGATCTATACAAGCAAGTGGAAATCAGTGATTGATGGTATCTTTAATGTTTCGGGGCCCAAACACGTGTACGTTTCCTTCTCAGATGCTGTAATGATGCTTGCAGGCACTGGGACGAGAGTTTAATGCGTGAAACCCAAGCATCCTCCTGCAGTGCAGGTGCACCTGCTCCAAGGCAATCTTTGATTTCTTCACTAATCTGGACAGGGGTTGAAACATGTGCACAAATGCAGCCTGAAGGAGGGTTCCCAGGGGTGGGATTGGTGGGGATTATGTCTCGCATAGGAAGTTTGGCTTTCCCTGTGCTTGTGGCCTGGGGGCTGCTGAGCAGGCTGGGCATGGATTTCCCTGCAAAATGCCATCTTTCAGCTCACAGCCCTCGTTTGGGCTGGCTTTGTTCCTCCCACCCTGTGCTGGTGGGTGGGTGAGCAGTCTGTGTGCAGTTCTGAAGCTCATCTGAAACGTGCTGGCCTGTCTGGCTTTGGCAGTGTGATGGACCCCAGGAAAGGACTTCAGTTTCCCATCCCATCGCTCTCTTTTTTTCTGAAGTTAGCTCCTGTATCAGGAATGGGAGAGGAGTGTGGATTTCACATTTCAGCCTCCTCCCACCCCCTTTCTTTTTTTTTTTTTTTTCCCCATTCAGTGCATCACGTTTAGAAACTCTTTCCATTCAGAATTCTAGCAACCAGAGCATTAGAACACTTGGGATTTCTACCAGAGTAAATGCCAAATGCCTACACTTATTCCAGCCCATGCACAGGAACAGATCAAGCCCAATAGCTGCTGGACACCAAATCTAACTGTAAGGACACAGGCTGGATCTTAAAGACTTTCTCCCAACCCAAATTGGCATGACTATTGTCATTGTTGCCCCCAGGGAACATCTATCATCCCCTTGAAACTCTCCCATATCCTACCACCCCACACCCTTGTTTACAATCTGCTGGTTGAGAACCACTGCAGCAGAAATCTGACCACAGAAACCCACGGAGCTGGTGGGAGCCTTGTGAAGCTGTTCTGTTGCCTTAAAGCAACCGAGGGCAGAAGCAGCCCTGAGTTCTCTGGAGAAGCCTTTGGGGCAGGTCTTGCTGCACCATGCCTGACTTCCAGCTGGGCTTCATTAAGAGAGATGCTGCATGTGAGAGGTAAAATCATCCCTTCTGCCTTCCTGTGAGTTCAGGCTCTGCTGCTGGAGTTTGATTGGCAGCAAGTGCTGGGCTGATCTCAAATATTGCTGGCTTTTTAAAAGGCATAATTATGTGATTCAATCTATATGTTTGATTTTTTTCTAATAATCCATTAGTGCAGGATGTAAAGACGGATGCTTCTTAGGAACGTGCAGAGGCAAAAGAATAGCGGTCCCTTTGTGCGAGCGAGCAGCGTGGTAGGAAATAAGTGGTGCAAACAGATTCGTGCTGCTAATTTGTCTCAGAAGTGCTGTGTGACTTGAGATCCTCGTCTTGGTGTGGCTGTGCTCTGATGGCTCGAGGCAAGCAAGCAGAGCAGGGCAGCATTGCCCCTGTCATCGCCTCCCGGCATTTCAAGACCAAGGCACTATGTGAGGCTGTGGGCTTTTTGATGAGCAAGTTTCGTTTGTTTTTGTTTTTTTTCTCTTGTAGGCTGAGGAATTGCTGGTGGACCTGCACAGCCCTGAGTTGATGCATGCCCATCAGCATGTCATGCTGCTAGGATGCCGTGCAGCTCCTCAAGCCAGGAAAGCCGTCAGGGATTTAATCTGTAAGCTGTAAAATTGTTTCTTCATTAGTTGGAGTGTCAGGGAAAGCATGCATGTGTGCATGTTTGCTCAGATATGTGAGAACTTGATCTTCGGCAGCACCTGTGAGTGTAGCTATAGTAACACTGATACATGCTGGTAACTGCAGAAACACGTGTGGAGGTGATGGACCGTGGGCCATACAGATCTGTAGTGGAGGCTGATGCCTACAGTGCAAGTGTGGCTTCAGTGATGTTTACCCTGGTTATTCCCAAGAGTTGTCTCTGCTCCTTACACATCACTCGTCAAGCCTCACAGCAGAGGTTTGCTGCTGTCAGAGTCAGTGTGCCTGAATTTAGGTGGATTTTCATCTCTAACTAAAGCGACTCCTGTGCCTCTTCTCTCCCAGCCTTTTTCTTTGTGGGACACTGACATGGAGCATGCAGTTCCCTGTATTTACATACAGACAAGCTTGTGACTGCTGTGCTGTAGCACTGATCCTATCCAGATGTGTGCTCTGAGCGTCAGTGTTGATATGGCAGAACAGTGCCCAGTGCCCCAAGGTCCTCACTGCTTCTTCCTGCTGTTTCATGGCAACACCAACCCTGACAGATTGCACTGGACTTGGGTCTGCTGTCAGATCTCAGTCCTTGGGCAGCTGCAGAGCAGAGCTGGTGTGATCTTGAGGCTGTTTTCCCATTGCTGCAATCAGGAGATGCGGGCACTCCACGAGCAGTGACCCTTCATAGGCGCAAAGCAAGGTGAGCCCATGCACGTGCAGCAGCCTCATTGCACTGCTAATGGCCATTTCACAGGGCTTTCTAATATGCATTTTATTTTCCATCAGCGTCAGCCTGCAGTGCTCAATGCCAGAGAGCACACAGTGCTGCCGAGATGCTCACGTTAGGACTAATTGGGTGCTGTTTGCAGAGCTTGGTGATGTTCTGTGCGAATGATTATCAGCACTGGAAATGTGGTGAGGTGTAACGGCATTTTGGGAAGCTGAGAGTAAATGGAGCTGCGTCTTGCAAAGGATCACGGACATATGGAATAAGTTACTGGGGAAGGTGGCTGGAGCAGAGCATAAGTGAGTCTGAGACATCTTGATTAGTTTCTGGAGGAAGGGATTGAAGAGTGTAGTGGAAAAGCAGGGAAACAGGATTTAAAGCACATTACCACTTTAATTTAAAAGTGCCCAAAGCAAGGAAATTCAGATTTAAAGCTGCCAATCCATCACTGGTGCACGCAGGTGTTGGAGCTGGGGTCTGTGTGCAGATGGGCTGGGGCCGTGCAGGCTCAGCCCCCCAGAGTGGGGCAGAACCTTTGGGGCAGTTTGAGAAGTCTGAGTTTTGCCCCAGGACTTGAATGCACAGTGAGTGCACAACCCAGCAAAGTCCCATCCTTTTGTCACTGAAGCTGACATGTCCCATGTCCCTGATGCCCTCCTCAGGATCCCTTGCACCATTCTGGGAATGCTCCTGGCCGAAAGCACCGCACTTCACCATCTCCAGGAGCATCCCAGTGCCCAGGGATGGGGTGACACAGGGAAGGGTTTCTTTTCTTCCTTCACCTTGTATTTGAGAGCCCTTCATAGGGAGCTGTTGCCACCGTGCCCCATTACAGACGTGTGAGCAAAGGCAGAAATCTGTCATTTGGTGAATTCCTGTCCCTTCTTGCTGCTGCCTGCTGGATTGATGCACATCCTTTCCCAGTGCTGTGGTGCAATCAGCCTGCACCGAGACGACCATGAAGGTCCAGTGTTGCTCTCTGCTCATCAGAGCAGCGTCTCCCTGGGCAGCTCAGACCCCGGGCTGCGGAGCAGAGCCATCCTGAAGATTTCCTGGCACAAAATAACGTAAATCCTTCTGTGTTTCAAGTGCACACACAAGGTATTTTCCCTGTGACATATATATAGAGGAGGGGAGAAAGATTGTTTAAGGCAGGGAGTCTTGGGGAAGAAATGGTGCCAAAAGGTTTATAATAATGAGCAACAAATTCTTCCCCTAAATTCTCATCTGTTTCCTGCTGAGTGTTGCCCATCCTTCACACTGAGATGTGCTTTCAGAGGAAAGGGGTCCCTTATCTGCAGATTATGAGTACACCATTCGCTATCGCATCTCTTACATTTCATTTCATTTTTCACAGTTAGACCGAGTGTTTGTTAACCCGCTGCAGCAGCTCATCGCAGAAACGAAGCGGTTTGTGTTGATCTCTTTGCATTTCTCTTGTTTTCGCCTGGATTCCTCGAAAAGTGTCATAACGTGGGTGGCATTTTAAAGGTTACTGGAAAGGGTGGGGATGTGATTAGCTAATAAGGGAGATGAACTTTCTGGCAGAAGCAATGAAGACTTTGAAGAAAACAGAATCTGGATGCCTGTGGTAAAATTGCATTAGATGTAATGAAATAAAAGTTGGAATTTGGGAGATCTTTGTAAATACAGGGGAAACAAAAAAAAAAGAAGAATCAAACGGATGTAGTTGTCATCTCAGTGACAAGCGTGCCCTGATCCTGGGCATTATGGCTCTGAAATTGAGAATAATTATTCTAATTTGTTTTATTACATTAGCGTGGGTAGGAGGGAAGAAAGGGAGCTTTCTTTTATGGCTCTCTCATTATTCAGAGGAAGGGCCAGACTCCTGACTCGGGCGCTGGGGCTTCATGGGAATTTTTGGAAAATGATGTCTGCAATGTTCTGACCTTTGCCGTCCCAGCTGCAGCCTCCTCCTCTCTGCAGGGATCCCACACTTGACTCCTTAGCAACCTCCTTTGTGCTTCTGATCTCTCTCCATTTGTCTAGTAATAGCCCTTGGCAGGAAGACGTGTTGTTCCTTCAGTGCCTCTAAAAGGCATGGAGCCGTTAATGCCAAGGACTTTTCAGAACCCCTTTCACCCACTGCTTACAGCTCGTCTTCAAAGTCAATCAAACGCTGCTGCAGCCGTGCTCCTTTCTCAAAGGGTCTTTCTGATAGCAGAGGGGAAAAAGCAACAGCAAATAGAGCAGGAGCCCACGCAGGTGACTTCTCTTCCAGAAACACGCCAGTCCATTGGGATGCTGTGCCTTCACGGTGACTCCAGTTTAGCTGTGACAGGCTCACAATGCATCCAAACCTCCACAAGCAGGGCATCATCTGTTTGTCTCATTGCATCATGCATTTCTCTTGTTGCACTGTTTGCTCTCGTGCTCTCTGCTCACTTTGTGCAGGAATTGAGTTCCCACTCAGCACTGTTGTGCTCCCGGGTCTCCCAGTCTGCATGGAGCTACCCCACACCTGGGACTGGCTCTGTGTCCCCCCTGTGCATGGCAATAGCCCTGTGCTCACTCACAGACAGGCTGTACAGTTGGCTGCGGGGCTTTGGAACAGGCAGCCCAGGGAGGTGATGGGGTTTCTGTCCCCAGCTGGAGATGTGGCACTCAGGGACGTGGTTGGTGGGGGTGGTGGGATGGCTTGGGGTTGGACTTGGTGATCTGAACCTTAATGGTTCTGCGATTCTAAATGTGGAGCCCTGTCCTGCAGCCTGCTGATGTTGGGAAGCCCATCAGCTCGAACCTCAGTGGTGCTGACAGAGCAAAGCTATAAACAGCAGTGCCACCTGAGGAGCATGTGCTTGTCATTCTCTGGCTAAGGAAGTGCTGTTCCAGCCCGTTGTTTCTCTCTTTGCATGGAAGAAACAGGAGGGACTTGAATGACCAGCTGCTAATTTAAGGAGAGGTTGGTAGGAGCACCAGCTACCAGCTCTCCAGAGCCTTTAGCTTGCTGCTGTCAGAGCTGTAGAAGAAGGTTTCCCGAAAGCCTAATACCTGTGTCACGTCCTCACTGTGTGGCATTTCTAAAAGCAAAGAAGGGGCTCTGTATGCAGAGCAAAACCTCAGCAGGCGTGCAGTGCTCTGTGACTGCCTCGTGTCGGATCCTGAGTTGGAGAGCTGTGTCTGCCATGGAGCAGAGTTGCTTTGAGGCATTGGCTTTGGAATGTCTCTTCTTCCTGTCCCTTCTTGCTGCTGCCTGCTGGATTGATGCACATCCTTTCCCAGTGCTGTGGTGCATTCAGCCTGCACTGAACAACCGTGAAGGTCCAGTTTGGAGTTTGGGGTCTAAATTACAACTGGTTTGTCTTCAGAATGGGTTTGTATAGATTTGGATTTCGAAGAAGTGGAAGCCATGTTATCTGTGGGTGGTAGGATGAAGCGTGGGTTGGTGGGCAGTTGTGTGTCAAGTGTGAGGTGCTCTACTGGATTTTCCCTGGGAGCAATCAATATTACGAGAAAAACTAAAATCCCAGAACTGAGGGTCGTCCTCTGAGATATTTTCCTTTTTCAGCTGGCATTTGAATTGTGGAGTCACAGAATGGAGGTCTTTGGGTGGACTCTAAATTTATAACTCTGGTGCCCCATTCCCCGCCGCATCAATGCAGGGGTTGCAGACATAGCTGCAGTCACCAGGCTCTTTCTCTTGCCGTGCTATTGGTCTGTCTGTACCATTTTTTTATTTTTTTTTTTTTCCTCAGAATTAATTTTGGGCTGAAAAAGTCTCAAAGAGCGCTTTGTTCCTCCTTGACACTCACTCCAGGGAAAAAGGGGGAAAAAAAAAAAAAAGAAAAAAAGGAAAAAAACCGTGGAAAATCTGACATCTGCATTGTAGAGAAAAATCAATAGATAGGGAGGAATATAATTATCCCCCACTCCTGAAAGAATTTTTAAAATATTTTTTGTAACAGTGACTCATATCGGCTTAGTGCTTGAATGACATTTTAATTATTTCAGCTTTTTTTTTTTTCATTTTGAATCACCAAAGTGCAGCAGCCGGAGAGAGGTACAGCAGGGCAGGGCTGTCTGTGGGGTGGGTTATGGGATGGAAGGGGCTGCCTGTTGTTGCTGGCATCTGACCTGGCACTGCCGAAGAGCCCAGTGCTCGAAGGCAGCCGTGCAGCACGGAGCTGTGCAAGGCACCCATTGCCTGGTGCGTTTAATTAGGAGAGGATCAGCTCGTTAGGAGGAGGATTGTAAGAGTGAATGCAGGAGGGAACAGGGAGCCACATGCTGCTGAGGGATGCACTGCACGGTTGTGTGCACGTCCCACGTTGGTGGTAATGCGGAGTTTGTGTCGATTGTGTCTGCAAGTGGGGGAAGAGGAGGGCAGATGGGATCGCTCCTCTATCTGTGTCCTGTTCTGCTCCTTCTGAAAGCTGTCCAATTTGACCAGCAGAGCCTGCTGTGAGGTGGGCAGCAGCCTTGTCTGTAATGGGTGGGAAAGCTGTTGGTAAACTTCCTATGGCTTAATTTCCCCAGAAATCCCTTTT
This sequence comes from Tragopan temminckii, assembly GCA_028571105.1. Lineage (NCBI taxonomy): Eukaryota > Metazoa > Chordata > Aves > Galliformes > Phasianidae > Tragopan > Tragopan temminckii. Next base: position 6,465,496 of record JAOWBP010004330.1, read on the forward strand.
GTTGTGTGTTCTGCCAATGATGGGGAACAAGAAGAGGTGTGTGAAGTGTTCAATCAAGTGAGACTGGAATTGATGTGTTGGGAGCAAAGGGCTGATTTGGATTTCCACCCCCAAAGTGCTCTGGCTGCCAGTTGGCAAACTTAGGAAATGCGTTCAACCATCCACACAGATGGGTTCTATAGAATGCATTGGGTCTGAAATAGTGTACTGGTCATAAATAACGAGGTTACAGTTTATAGGAGGCTTACTGACTTTCATGAACTGAACCAGGTAGATGCCATGCTGGTCAGTCCAAGTCCTGCATCAGGCAGGCACGAGCATGGATTTATTCAACGTGGGTTCTGCTAAGAATTTGTCGGGCAAGATTTTTATTTATTTTTTATTATAGAATCAAAGAATGGTGTGATTTGGAAGGGACCTCTAAAGGCTATCTGGTTCCACTCTCTGCACTGAGCAGGGACACCCACAGCTCCATCAGTGCTCAGAGCCCTGTCCGGCCTGACTGTGGGTGTGTGCAGGAATGGGACAGGACAGCAGAGCAGGGTGGTTCTGGTGATTAAAACCATAAAAAAAAAAAAAAAAGGCATTTCATTTGATACTATTGATATAAGTAGTAATAATAAAAAGTCTTAAATGTAGGTTTCCTTCAAGATGCGATGCACCTGAATTGCACACCCAGGGCTGTGGTAGGGGCAGGTGCTGTGGCTGTGTAGTAAATCAGCGATGGGATCTCAGCTCCCCCTTCCTTGGGCCTTGCTGCTGCTCGGGGGGGCTGTGCAGCCCCGTCCCGTTGGTATGAATTTAATAATTCTGGTTAGAGCTGGATTCAAAGCAAGGCCACAGGGCCGAAAGGGCAATTGCTGGTTCAGTTCACCACCTGTTTCCTTCCCTTTGGCTTCTATTTAATTTGTATCACTGAATACCTTTCTCTTCTGATACAGAGGGCTTTGAAAGTGCCTGCACCCACCCGGGGTGTGCAGACAGAGCGGTGTTTCTGCGGGTGTCCTCCTGTGCTGGGGCTGTTTGTGAGTGTGCATTCACCTCCAGCACTGGGGAAAGCAAGTCAGCTTCGAACGCTGCGTCCCTGCCCTCCAGCACAACGTACCCCTTTTTATTTGATCCGATGGGAAAACTCAGAAATGGTTTGGAAATCGTTACTTCTTCCCCACTAGGCTCCCAATCCATGTCAAAATAGGTGCAGAAATTCAAGTTTTTAGATAAAGCTCTGCTAGCAAAATGTGGGAATTACTAAGTGTGTCAGTTTGGAAGGAAAATCTTCTCTATTTATTTCAGAATAATTCAGCCCACGCACAGGGCTGGCTTGTCAGGGGTTAACAGAGGCTATGCTAGGAAATACTCTGCTTAGTGCCTGCCTGTGAGCATGGAGGGCTTCAGCCACAAGTAATTAGTGCAGAGCTAATGGGTCAGTGCTTGTGCTGTACCAAAAAGCATGTGGTATCTGGGGATGCTAGAACACCATGGGGGAAAATTAAAGTTGGGAGGATAGGATAGAAGGGGATGTGATGCTGAATTTGGCTTTGGTGGAGCTGGTATGCCATAAGAGTTTGTCCTCTTTTTTTATTTAAAAAACAAAAAAAAACCCGAGGTTTGAGATTGCTCTTAGGTTAATGGGATAGATACAGCCAAGAAGGGTTTGAGGCTACTGAGCTGTCTAAATAACTTTTCTTGTACTTTTGACAGATCCTGCTTTCAAAAAATAGCCCCAAAGTGCTGGAGAAGCCCTTTGTAAAAGTCCTGGTCTTTGTCACAGGCATTGCCTCCAGCGTGGCCTTAATGCATTGAGACACAAGGCTTGTTCCTAATTCAGCTCCCACCCAAATCTAACTGATCCGTGGGGCTCAATCTCAATCACGGGCTTAAAAACTGAGTGCTTTGGGCTGCACTGAGCTGAGGAAGGGCCACTTCCCTTTTTCCTTTTCTTTTGCTTACAAGTGGCAGCTGAAGAGGTGGGGTCTGCAATGGGATCCCAAACTCGGCTTAGTGTCTGCCCCAGACGCTCCATGTGTGATGCGTTCAGTCTGGGTCTAAATGGTAGGGGGTTCTCCCAATGCTGATGCATCCTGATGCCGTCCTGTGCCCTCAGGCTCCTTTTCCTCCTGGTCCCTGCCCTAACACAGGACAGTTCAGGTACATCAGAGATGCACAAGCCCCTGCCTGTCTGTGAGCGAGGGACAGGGCTTTTTCCCTATGCTTTGATCTGCATTATGGCAGCATAATCTGCTGCAGCTGTGGAGTTTAAGCCAGTTCATACATACAGAGAAATCTTGAGAATGGGTTGGGAAAATTGTTAGCAGGCTGAAAGCAATCCAGCGGCTGGGAGATGCTGGCAGATGTGAGGATCCCCATCTCCTTCTCCCTCCTCCTCTGCCGCCTGAGCTACAGAGACCTCAGGCATCCTTTTATTCCACTTTTCTCCTGATGCTTCTCTGGACGCTGCTGTCTGAGGCTGAAGCATTATCAGTGTGTTGGCAGTGGTTGGGCTGTGTGCAGTCCCCGCTGCTTGCTGTGCCCCGGAGTGTTGCAGGACGCAGGCAGGCGCAGCAGCTTCGTGGGCTGATGGATGTGCAATAGCTCTGTGCTGCCTGCGTGCCCCTTATGTAATGCAGCAAGAGGCATGCATAAATAAGTAACCCCCAGCCCCTGCAGACATTGCCTCACTTGGTGTTGTGTGCTTATCCTGGCAGCTTTTTCACAGAAGGAATTAGACAGTTTGAGCTCTTAGTGCGTTTTGAAAGAGGCTGTGGCCAATGGATGGTTCCATCCTGAGGTCCTTTTGGTGTCCGTGCTCTGTCTGCCCCATGGACTGAAGTGCTGTCAGTGCCAGCATCCTCTCCAGCACAGTGGATGCAAAACAAGAGCTTCCCTTGACCCAGTGCACCCACTCGCCAGCTCCTGTGTGTTTTCATCTACCTGCTTCGTTGGTATTTAAATAAGTAGATAAACCCCGTTATGCTTTCTATTTTCAAGGACCCGTTTCCTTTATTTCACATCACTCCATCTGCCCTGCAGTGAGGTCTCGGGCTGCGCAGCCTTTCTGCACGCGTCCCATCTCTGTGTGATTTGAGGCTGAACCTCGGGTTGGTTACAGGGATGCAAGATGGCATTTCTTAGCTTGTTTGTATCTTCAGAAGAACGTGAACAAATGTCAAAAAAACACCAGCAGAAGCCATGTCATTGGGGCAGGGTGTGAACCACCGGGTTCCATCTGAACACGAGGTGGGGGATGTCTGAGCTCGGGCATCCGTACCCAGCGATGCACTCTGTTCAGTGGTCTGGGTTCCTTCAGCTACTGGAGAACCCAGAGTGGGAGTGGGATATGGGAACAGCAGCGGTGTGAGAAGGACCTGAAGTGCCCCATAAGCGTGGAAGCAGGAGCGTTCTGTGCTGAAAGCAGTTTGATATTAAGAGCTTGAAGTGATTTTCCTGTTCGATAGCTTTGTAGTAAACAGAACGTGATTAATTCCCTTCGTGACTCACTGCAGGAAAGATTTTGAGTTTTATTACACCCTTTTTCTATTGTATCCTTGCTTTAATTATCTAAGCAGAATAATAGAACGTGGTAAGAACTCTCACAAGGCAGGGGGAAGGTCATTGAGATAGCTGTCCTTCAGTCCCTTCACAGAGCCTTTCTTTGCGTCCTCTCTGCCCTGACAGTGCTGTCGGCTGCAGCGCATCCTGCCCGATGCTATCACTGCATCCTGTAACTCTAGAAACAATCCCAGCGGCTGAGTGAGCACAGCAGGTCGGGGGGGCTGGAGCAGCTGGTGCTGCCAGGAGCCTGTCCTGCCCTGGAGCAGGAATGAGGGGAAATGCAGCCCTCGCTACCAGGGCAGCCCCCAGCTTGCTCTCCCATCCTGCAGCTCTCCTCTAGTATGACATACCATGCTTTCAGCTGTGCCTTTTGGACCAGCTCCGCTTGGCTAATTGGTGGTGGTGCTGGAGGGGCTGCCCCATTGCTGCATCACTCATTGTTATATCCTCTGCTCCCTTTCCCTGGTTGCAAATGCATTGCTTTGCTCTGTAGCATTGGCAGCAGTTACCTCTCAGGAGGTGTTTTTCTTGTCACTGATGGTTTCATAGACTCGCAGAGTCTTTAAGGTTGGAAAAGACTTCTCAAAAAGTCCAACCCATCCCACTGTGCCCACCAGCCATGGCCTTCAGTGCCACATCTCCATGGTTTTCAAACACTTCCAGATATGGTGACCCCACCACCTCCCTGTTGTGAGGGTTCTTAGGGATGATGCTATCCAGCTTGCATTTTCTGGGTCTTGCAGGGCTGCCCTGCATGCAGTTGGCCTTGGGGCTGTCGTCCTGCTCCACGAGACACGCTGTCTTTTAGCTGTGGCATCTGCTGGGTTCCCCAGGCCCATTCCTGGTTAAAAATGACAAGATAGAAGTTGCTGCAGTCCATGATGGTTCCTGTTTACTGTCCTCCGCAATTAACATTAATGTGAAAAATATTTCATTTTTGGAAAAGGGGAGAAATGAAGGGGGAAAAAAAAAAAGTGCAGCAGCAGATGGGCAAAATCTGCTCAATCCAAGCACCAGATACAACTTCAGGCTGTGAGTAGCTCTGCTGAAAGCAGTGGGGTCATTTCATTCACAGCGACGTGCATCGAAACATCGTCTGCTGTGAGGCTCAGACCAGGAGAAGTGCAGATTTCCTGTTAGTTTGTGTCCAGTAATCTTGTAGCTATTCCTGTGCATCTTATTTGGTTCAGAAAGTCAGCACTGGGTTAAGCCCGAGGTCCAACTAATTTACATCATCTGATGGCACGTGTTTGGGACAGAATGCAAAACAAAGTGATCTGCTCATGGCAGAGCCTACAGAAGCTAAGGAAGATTTCTCACTATCTCACTTGAGGATTTGGGGGTATTTGTGGGTGTTTATTGAAGAGCTCCAGGCAGTTGCTGGGGGTCCTTAGCTCCCGGAACTTTGGGATTTTGTTGAGCTCTGCTAAACTGTTCAGTGCTGCGAGTGAAGAATTTGATGGAATTTAGATGAATCTGCTCAGCCAGGGTGTACCACAGCACTGTGACCTCGTCCTCCTCTGGGCTGTCAGGAAAAGGAATAAAAAAGAAAAAGGAACAAGGGTAGTATTGGGTCCTTGCAGAAACTCAGCAGATTTTTCTGCTAAAGAAGGCAGGAACATTACAATTAGGGGCAATGTCAGAGGTAGGCAAATAGCCCCTGATTGTATGCAGATGATAGAGCTGGTTCAGTCTTTTGACTAGCGAAGCTTTCCTCAATTTGGGATATTGTGATCCTAATCAGAGACCTTTAGCTGTACATCAAAGCCCGCATAGCTCGGGGCTGGCACGGGCTGATTGCAGGGCTTCCTGCTCATCCCTGCCCAGGTGTCCTTCCTGCCGTGGCCGACTGATTCCTTTTTAGTCCTCATCACCGAGGCAAAGAAATTTAATCCCAATATTGCTGCCAGCCCTGGAATGGACCCACTGGTTTGGAAATGTCACCCTCCTGTTGCCTTGAAATATCAGTGCGCACAGCCTCTGCTACCTGCTAATTTCACTGCCAACCTCTAACCCGAGGTAGAGCAGACCTGTCATTAGCACATTCATCTGTGTTTAGATCTGTCAGCTTCCTTCCCCTTCTCCTCTTTTGTTTCTCTAATTACTTTGATTGCATCTCTGCATCCAGCTCAGGGCTCGGGTGGCTGCTGAAGCTGCGTGGTCCTATGCCAGCATCCCCTCTCCTATAGGGATACTTTAAAGAGCGAGGTAATTGGGTCTGGATTTTAAAGTAAAAAAAAAAAATAGCCATATGTAGGTTTGCAGGTGACTTTTCACTCTTTCAGAGCAGTATCAGAGCCCAGTTCTCAGACCTTTCCTGGCCACAGTTCTTCCTTATCCTAAAGGTTTTACACCAGAACTGGCTAGTGGCTGGAGATGGGTAACAGAAATGTTTGGGAATGGGCTCCACCACGTGCTCTTAGGGCTGAGGCCAGTTCTCGGGGTGCTCCTCCAACCCCACTGCCTAACCTGTCGTCATCCATCAGTGAGGTTCTGAGCACCTCCTGCTTTGCAGGGTCTGCTCCTTGGGGGGTGAGTTTGGAAATGAAAGTTTTCAATTTTCCTGGCAAGCTGTGTACCAAGCAGCCCTCCTGCTGTGCAGGTACCATCAGAAGCCATGTGGCAGCAGAAGGAGCATTTGCTCAGAGCTCTCTCCTGTGTTGTCCTCTGAGGGACAACATCTGGGCTCTGGGTACAGATGTGCCATGAATTTTCAGGGTGATGCCTCTTCCAGCCCTGCACTTCCAGCTGGTACTGGTAGTGCTGTCCCTGTGCTGTAACCAGAGATGCTGATATCTAGAGATAATAATTTGGCATGCAAGATCGAATAAAATATTCCTAATGCTGTTTTTTTGTGTGTGTTTTTCCAGGGATTGATTAAAATTCGAGGGGATCACTGCTGGAGAGACTTAACTTGCATGAATTATCACTATGAGGTGAGCAATCTGTACTTTAAAACTGTTTTTTCTTGCCTGCTTTGGTTTGGTGGATTTTTCTGTAGCCTTTTCTCTACTACCAGGCAGTTCTCTATGCTGGTCTTCTTTTATTGTTGCCTTCAGCCTATAGCCGTGCTGTCAGCATTCATGTGCCAGCTCAGTGATGCTGCTTTCCCAACAACAGTCCTCAGAGAGTGATTTCTGTCCTCCCCCACTGCCATGGACTCTCAGGGATAAACGTGAACTGCACAGAGAACTCACTTCGTAAAAGCAGGGAAAGGGAGGAACAGAAAGGACTTTCCCGTAGCATTGTGCTATGTGCTTTCTGCCAACATTTTACTTTATTCCAAAACTCAGACATATGCAGACAGAAATAGAGCTTCTCAGTGTTATCCAAGATGCTAAGCACTGATCGTTGGCAATTCAGAATTATGCAGCTTTATCTTTCTGACATCTGTTCCAGTGATTGCGTTACATTCTGATTATAAACTGCGGTTTGTATTCTGGCTCTGTTCTTTGATTTTAGGGAGAGGGAGCTCAGCTTCCTCTCTGCTTTTACCTATAGTTTTGCATTTGCATTTTGTATAAACAGAGATCAAAAGGTAAGAAATTGCTGTGTACAGGGACTCCTGAGGAAGTCCTGGTTCCCTACGAAATAAGCGGTACTGTGAGGGACAGTGCATTCTGCAGGTTAGCATTGGAGCCACTGAGTCCCATTGCTGGGGATCTGTGCTCTGTGCCCGTGTGAGCAGGGAGCACTCCACATCTGTGTGCACAGAGCTGCAGTGATCAGCCCTGATCTCTGGTGTGGGTTCTGTGCTGTGTTTGTCCCCAGGGATGGACCTTTGCGGTGATGTCCTCAGTGGACTATCATCACGTCTGGAAACCATTTTCCATTTCCAGTTAAATCTGATGGATTCTGACTTCCCTAACCTGCAGAACATGTTCCAAGGTGTTGCCTATGGATGGCTTTTTGCAGGGGAGGCACTGAGCAGCAGCCATGGGGACACTTGTACAGCATCTCCCTTTCCACACCTGTGTGATAAGAATTGCGTGTGAGTGCTGGGGACCGAGTTACCAATCCTGTTACAGGATCAGGATTCCTCTTTCCAAAATAGGAAAAATTCTATCGTTTTTACCAGGTACCAGTACCCCGTCCTGTAGCAGCCAGCCTGCGTAATCCCCAAGACTTCAAATGAAAACCAGAATCAGTTCTGTAACCCAGAAGGCTAATGAGGACCATTCCCATCCTACCCATAAGGCAGGATCCCCACTGAAGTAATTGTGAACAGGGGGCAGATCACATTATCAATATCAATTATTTTAATCCACACCAAAGAAGCTGTAATAAAGGGAAATTAAAATAGGCCAGCATTCTTCTACCAGTGCTATAGATTCACCTGTTGAGCTGAGTCCTCTGCATGCCCTGTTCTCACAGTGCAGGATGGAAATACTTTGGGGACCCTGGGCTTGGTATGAGGTGGAGGAGGAAGTCCCAATAATTTGGGGCTCATTGAAGTCCTCAGAAGTCCATATAATCTGTCCCTGGTCCTAGTAAAGTTTCCCTGTAGCTTGCAATAGCCTGACCTTTGCCCATTTCCCTAAGTGCAGCTAGATGAATTAGTTGAGAAGGACAAGGGTGGATGTGTGGCAGGGAGAAAGCTGTTCACAGGGATGTGTTACAGTGCAGGTCCCCAAATCCAACCAGTCAATGAGAGGAAGTTGAGGGTGAGACTGAAGATACCTCCACAAGAGGAGGAGGCAGCTGGAAATCTGCTCATCATTAGGATGATAAAACTGGGTATTGGATCGGCTGTAACGGAGCAGGGCCAAAAGGAGTCTGCTGTGATGTATGTTGGCCACCCCAGCTCTTGTGTTCCAGCCTGGAATTGCAGTCCAAAACCTACATGTGCTCCTCTGCCAAGAGAATTAATGAGAACACATGGCCTCCATCTCCCGCGTGCTGAGCGCGCCCTGCACTATTTATTTGCAGTAGGACCAGCAGCCATGCTTGTGGAAAATAACATTTCCACTTGTGTCAGGAGTTGTGTGTAAAATAGTAAAAAGTTGTTACGGCTCGGATAATTAAACAGGATAATTTTCCTCCCCTTTTCCTTTCTGATGTATGGGGCCTTAGTCCAAACCTTTATGGAGATCTGTTCCCCAAATGAAACCTCCCTGTGTTGAGGACTTACGATCTGTGACGCTGTGGAGTTTGGAGAGGGAAATAGCAGAACGCATGGTTTAAAGGTATTTTCCTACCAATGCAATACCCCTTGGATCCCTGAGGAGTCCGTGTGCTGCAGCATGGAGACAGACGCTGATGGAGAGAAGTTCAGGCGGTGCTGCCTTGCTACCTGCAGATGTGTGCAGGGCTGGGAGGTGCTGGGAAGGCCTGGGCTCTGACATTCATTGGGTTCTATTTCTTATTCCTTGGCTTTGCAGCCATTCCACTGCTGGCTGTGGTTAGAGGGCTGTTTATCCTGTAAGAAGTCCTGGTTGCAGGAGGCTTTTGCACAGCGGGACTTGCTCATGCTGCTGTTGACACAGAGGGAAGCTGCCTCTGGTTTGTAGGTCTGTTTGTCATCATTAAGCGTTTCTCTGCTATGTACACAATGGTTTACAAATGCATGTGCAGCGGTTTGCAGAATGCAGCTCGATTTCTGCTTCCACAGGAGCACGTGGCACAGATCCCACCGCAGAGGAGCCCTCAGCAAAGAGCCCAGCAGCAGTCTGCAGCTACAGGAGGCTTCGGGCTGCTGCAGGTGCTTCTGCAGCTTGCAGGGTATTTCCTGGGCATGGGCTGGAGCAACTTCCAGCCTGGGTAGGTACCAGGAAGGGGAGCACCGACCTGCTCTGAGAGATTCTTACCCTCTCTCTCTCCATCGGGCTTTCTCTGGACCTCCCCGCCCTCATTCTGAGTGTGCTGCCTTGCTGGCACAAGCACAATGCCTTAACGTACTCCAAATGGAGAAAACCCTCAGTGCCAGCCCTGCGTTTAGGACCTCCTCCCAGACCTGCAGCTCCCTGACATGCTCACAGCACCTTGCAGCCACATGTCTTTTCACAGGGAGGTTTGAGTGGCAAAGGCAGGAGATGAGCATTTCTGATTTGCAACCAAATGGAGGCGTGGTTTGGGATGCTGGTGGTGGTCTTGGCAGAGTGGCTAAGGAAAAAATCTTTGGGGTTTAGAAATGGTGAAGTCCTACATGGTTGCATCCATCGCATCTCTCCGTACCCAGCATGGATCTACATGCTGCAGGATGCAACCTGCGATGCGTTTTATGGTGGCTGCCAAAGTATTGTTGCTTTTTAATTACAGACAGATATCTCGTAAAACCCAGCCACCAACTGGTGAGAACAGCTGCTGGAGCAGCTGCAGAGGGAGCAGGGGCAGCCGCCTTCATCACCTCCTCCTTTCTGCTCTGTGCCATAACCCCATGGGGTGCTTACATGTGTCCCAGGGTCACTGTCTCTGAGCAGGTGCCAGCCCTGGTACACACCGGGCAGGGAACCTCTCTGTGCCCAGCTGGAGCAACTTGTATTTTATTTCTTTTAATGCAAAGAATTTGTTTTGAGTGGAGTTTTGAAGGGAGCACCTTTTATCGAAGAGTTTCTCAGTGTCATGCAAGCAAGCAAATCTTCCACTGAGACAGAGACCGTAGGATGGTATGGGTTGGAAAGGTCCTCAAGGTGAGATGGATGAGTACAAAATAAAATAAGTAAAACGCTCCTATATCAGGAAAGTCTTTGCCAGCACTGGGAGCGAGATCCAGGATTTCCTTCCCACTCAGGGTGCTCAGGGTGCCCCCATGCAGAACCCTCCCAAGGACTGAGCTGCTCAATCCCAACCAAAGGTGCACTTTAGTTCTCCTGACTCTGTCAGTGCTGCTGCAGTAGAGCTTTGTTCTTTGTGTAAGACGCCGCGCACACAAAGGTCACTTCTTCTGATTTCTACAAATTATTGCTAATTATTCTGAAACTGTTTTTCTTAAATGGAGGCTGTCAGTCAGGGCTGCAGCTCCCAGCAGCTCTCCAGTTCCTAGAGAAGCTCTCTGGAGCGCAGTGTCTTTTGTGCCTAATTACAGGGCTGCTGACTGATAGCTGTGCTGATAAGGGTGAGAAGCAAGGAGGCTGGAGCTGTTCTTTAAACGCCTCCTGATTTCTCTGCTCCCTTTTCTTCAGCGTATTGGACCTTGTTAGACTTTAATCTAGCTTTTTTTCCCTGCTATTGTGAAACAAAGAGGAAACGCTGTCAACAAATTACTATCAATAAGAAAATAGTTTGTGTCTTAAAATCATAGGCTGGTAGAGATGTAAGCTCATAGAATTGTGGGTTCTATGATACGAACTATTTCCCAGTTTACTCAGTAGAAATGCCATGAGGAATACAGATCCAGTAATGCCCCTGACACATATCCTCACAGCCTGGAGGACTTCAAGTAAATGCTGTATGCTCTGTACCTTAAGAATACGAAGTCTTTTTGAAATCAATTTTAGTTTGGATTTATGAGTATTTGCTTTGAACTGAAATTTATTGTCAAATTACCAACTTGAAATTAAATGGGTCTATAATCAGAATAGCCCAGACTATCAACTGCATTAACACGGAACAAAACAGGTGCAGCTATTTGGACAGGAGTTGGACTCAGTGATCCTTGTGGGTTCATTCCAGCTCGGGATGTTTAGTGACTGTGTGTGACTGGGTTTTAAAGCAGAAGGCAGCACGAGGGTATGAGGTGTAAACAGGAGTTATCTCAGTGTTCAACACTGGTGCAAATGCAGGTGGGGGATCCTGGCTATGTGTATAGGAGGCTGGAGCTGAGCAGTACGGGCACTGCGTGACCTCTCTGCTGCCAGTTGTGATTTCTTCATCTTTCAGTAAAGAGAGTTTTGCCTTATGAAATCCTCGGCGCTGACAGTAAAGCAATGACACACACGGTGCTGCCGGGCGGCTCTGCATCGCTGCGTGGGTGCTGCTTTTCCACACCGGCCCTCAGCCTGTGCACCCCACCCAAAGGTTTTAGTGCTTTTTTAGTTTGTTTTTCTCATCCAAAATGGACCTTATTGCAGAAGCTGTGTGTTATCAAACGAGGTTGCTGCAGAATTGGTCCAAACACGGAGGGTTCACAAGGGGAGGGCTGGAGAAGAGCTGTGGAGCTGGTAGGTGTGCCATGGGTCCTGCGGCTGCACGCAGCCCATCATTGCTTGGAATGGTAAAACCTGTGCTCCTGCAGATGGATTTCTGTGATTTAAGGAGCAAAAGCGGTTGTCCTGTAGAAGCCAAAGCCATTGTTGAGTCTTCAGCAGAGAGAGGGACACGCAGCTCTGCCCAGGGTGGATTATGGTGCAGGTTGTGTTCATTTCCAGTTGCAAAAACAAACTCTGTTCTCTGCACTGAGGCAGCCGATACCAGAAGGAAAAGCACACTTCTGTGCAGCTTTTTTTTTCTGTTCCATTTGGTCATAAGTTTTGAAAAATGACCTTTTCTGGGGCATAATTGAAAAACCAGTTGTGCCTCTTCACACGTATTGAAGGGCCACTTAGCGTGGGTCTGAAGCTGAGGATTAGGTGCTTTCTTCTGGGTTTTGGTGATTTGCATGATGTCAGTGGAAGAAGGGTAATTCTTGACCTTGCCTGCGATCAATTAAGTAACAAGATCCATCATAAGGTAAGTGCATGAAGCAATAGTATTGGCAGATGAATGTCAACACGACATCAAAAGCTTATTACAGTGTATCTGGATTTTGTATTAGGCTCTGTGGGAAGGTCTCTATCTGAGACAGGTTTTCAGATGAATCCCAGGTGTTCTCTCTGTAAGCTGTGTTTGAATGTAGTTTGCTGGAAATATTTGTTCTCCCCAACTTTGGGCTGAGCTCTGTTGTTCTGATAACAGTTAAACATAGAGGTTGCTTAAAAAGAGAGGGATTGATGGCTTTTAGGGTGGAACAGTGGGGCAAACATCAGGGTGGAAGCACTGGGGAGGATAGGTTTTGCTTACTTTGCACTGCTCAGGGGTGCTGGTGGGAGCTGCAGGGGCTGGAAAGTGGAGCTGAGCTCTTTGGGAGGGGGCCCAGCTTTAGCACTGGCTCTGGGCTGTGCTGCAGATGATCACTTCTGGGAGTGCAGCAGAGCTCGGGGACACTGCAAAGGAGTGATGAGCTTACAGAAGTGAAGCCTTCCTCATAGAGCTGCAAATTGAGAGGACATATTGATAAATAGTGACATGTATTCCCAGTTGTGTTGTGTTTTGAAAAGTGAAAAGGCGTACAGGTCTGTTGCAGTCTGAGGATGCTGCAGAACCAACGTAATTAATGGTGTGGGAGTTAATGCAGAACAAAAGTGCTGTCCCTGCTGGTAGGGGAAACCTGCAAGCTGTTCTTTATTCCAGGCATGGAGTGCCTTCCAGAGCCTCGCACCACACCAGCACTCTGCCTTGTGTTATCCCAGCAGCCAACATAAAAGATGAAGGCAAGTGGATTCTCAACCCCTCTGAAAGCCAGCATCAGCTCAGCTCTTCTCTCCATTGGGACCAGGATCCCCACAGTGAGTTTAGGAGAGGTGCAGATGAGTGTCTGCTCAGTGAGCTGTCAAAACAAAAGGCAGAGCTGCAGCCCTGTGCTCTCAGCCTGGGCTCAGGAAACCACACAGTGCTGATGGAAATGGGACGTAAGCAGGTGCTGAGAGAGAAGCCTTCAGAGGAGCTCTGAGAGGAATCTAATAGGACAATGGGAAATGGTTTTGAATTGAAAAAGGGGAGATTTAGATTGAACGTAAGGAAAAAGCTGCTAAGGATGGTGAGGAATGACACAGGGTGCGCAGAGAGGTGGCGGTGCCCCATCCCTGCAGGCACCCACAGTCAGGCTGGATGGGACTCTGAGCACAGATGGAGCTGTGGCTGTCTCTGCTCAGTGCAGGATATTGGACCAAACAGCATTCAGAGGTCCCTTCTGCCATTAGAATCACAGAACAGTTGAAGCTAGAAATGTTAGGACTGGACTGAGCGTGCAGCAGTGACCCCAGGCAGAGCCCCACTAGTGAGGGCAGCACAGCACATTTTCCTTATCTTTTCCATTCAGTTTGAAAACATTATTTTTTCTGTGCATGTTTCTTCACCATTAGTAACTGCACTAAAACAACCAAAGATGAAGTCAGCAGCTTCTGGGGTTTCTGGTTCAGTGTGAGCAAAGCAGGTCAGTGGCACCTGTCACTGCGGTCACCCACTGCTGTCACAGCTTTCAGCCAATTTCCAGTAGCATTAAAGCAAAATTGGAGAAAGGAGTGAAAGTTTAGTGGTAATACCCCCTGGGCATTTCTGTTGGAAGCCGTTGGAGGGTTTTGAGGCATAGGAAGACATCACCCCCTGCCCCGCTGGGACTCGTGCGGAGCTGTCAGTCATGCACTGTGAATGCATTGGGGATATGCCAATACTGTTTTCAGCAGTAATACAATTCCTCTTCCTGGATTCTTTTCTGTTTTTCTTAAGGATTTGTTTTAAGCCTGGTGAAAGCTTCCTGTACAACTATTGGGTTTCATCTCTTCATTACGCATTCCCACTGTTTCAATCTCGTTTACAGACCACCCAGGACCCTCATCGCCTGCCTTCAATATTTTCTTCTCTTCTCTTCTTTTCTTTTTTTTTTTTTTTCTTCCCCTTTCTTCCTTCCCCTCTCCACCTGTTTGATCTTTCTCCATTCTGATCAGATGAATCCATAAAGGCCTTTGCACACACCTGACCAGATCTCCCTATGTATAGCATCCATGCCCTTGGCCAACTTCTCCCTTAAGGAGTGCTGGAGCCCATTGCTTCCTGCTGCCTGCTGGGGCAGGTTGCTGCTCATGCAACATTTGGGGCCCACGAGGTTGATAGTGCTCAGATAATTACTTATATTGTGGATTAATCAGTGAGTTAATGGTGTGTTTTAAGAAATCTGCAAAGAGAAGAAAGATGACAAATTTCAGCACTACCTGGAAGGCAGAAACAAGGCAGGAGACAGTTTGGGAGCTTTCCAGCCTTTCTCAGTAGTGTGCCTGTTCTCTTTTGCTTTATGGATGAGGATTATTTCCTTGGCTTCTTCCAAACAGTGCCAGCCCCAGTGTCAACATGGAACTGCTCAGCACACGTGTCCTGATCTCCGCATCCTCAAATAGATGAAAGCTGTGGCAATGATTATTTTGATTTTTTACCACCCCCTATGGCATGTGTGGACACAGCATGCTGTGTATTCTCATCTCCTGCACTGAAGTTGTGCTTCACATCCATCCCCACCTTCCTGCGTTCAGATGGGGCCAACCACCACTCTGGTTCTCCTGCTGCCGAGACCCCCGGGGTGCAAACTGTTGGTGTCGGCCAAAATTCAGAGCTCTTCTCTTTGATGTTTGCTTTCTAAGGGCCAGAATCCAAATGAAACCAAAAATTTGAACACATGCGTTTTCATATATCAACTACAGAATGGTGTGTGCAGTGCTCCAATGTGCAACTAAATTATCTAAAAAAAAACAGCCCACATCGCTGCCATCTGCTTTCCAGGGAAAGCAAAATAAGTCCATGCTTTTGATTGCTGATAGAGTTTAAACAAATAGGGTGTCTGTTTACAAACTGGTGCTTGCTTCTTTGGAGGTCAGATTGTGTTTTTGTGGGATTATGAGCACGTGGTACGGTTTCATCTCTTTCTGTGACCATTGGATGTGTTATGTTGTTTAAGGAATGAGGAAGTTTTTCACTCAGAGGGTGGTGACACACTGGAACAGGTTGTCCAAGGAGGTTGTGGATGCCCCATCCCTGGAGGCATTCAAGGCCAGGCTGGATGTGGCTCTGGGCAGCCTGGTCTGCTGGTTGGTGACCCTGCACACAGCAGGGGGTTGAAACTAAATGATCATTGTGGTCCTTTTCAACCCAGGCCATTCCATGATTCTAGGAAATCTCTCCTAAGGTATTTTGTGAAATACGGAATTTTTGTCCAGGCACGGAAGTTCTGCCATAGAAGCTGTGTGTTCCCACTGGTGGCCATGTTAGTCCTTTCTCTGCCTTTGGCCTTTTACTAGGATTTTCTTGTGAGAATAATCGTAAGAAACTTTTCTAGTTCTCAGGTTAATACTGTATTAATTATTGCATACATCAAAAGTTTTAAATTCCACTTGAAGTCTTATTTCCACAGAAACAACTGGGCCAGGAACAAGAGCAGCTGGTGACAGAATGTCACAAATTGAACTTATACCAGCAAAAAGAATGGCTTGAACTATTTGCATATCTTCTATTTGCTTTGAATTGATGCTGTTTCCATCTAATGCTTTGTGTTTTCCATCTTTCCCCATTGAATTTGTGTGGAACTACAGCACGCAGGTGATGTCAGCAATGCAGAGGGCTGAATGGCCGATGCAGTTTTTACACATGATTTCCTCCACACTGCAGAGCTGGCAGATCCCCACCCAATTCCCCACTGCATTTCTTCCCCCTCACATCTCTCACGTTGCTCCCAGCAATCCCATGTGGCTGCAGGGAGCACAAACGAGTTCACAGCGATGCGCGGCGTTCTGCTCCCGAGTCGTGTGTGCCAAACTGACCTTTAATCTTGGAGTATAAATCACTTTCCAGTCCTATTATTTGTAAAATCCTACAGGCTTGCAAATGCACAAAAGAAGCCTTTGTCTCTTATTAATTTAATTTATAGGTTAAAGTTTCAAGTCAGTGGCAAGCAAAAGCTGATTTACTGTTTGCTTCGGGAACTGCTGTTCTGGAGAGCATGGCATGTGATGGGCTGCCTAAAACTGTGACGTGTAATTAGGAGCTTCTGTAATTACATATAATGCAATATAATTTGCTTATCTTTTTGGTATGTATTACACATAAAAGCTGGGAGGCTAACTCGATGTGAATTAGCTCTTTCAACCCTAAAAGCACATCAGATCACTGAAAACACTGCTTTGTGTCTCATTCTATTAACATCGTGACAAGATCAATGTTTTCAAGCATTTCAAGTCGCTGCCCTTTTCTTTTACGTGTAGAGTAGCCCCATCCTCTTTTCTACCATGCATTTGTGCTGCAACAGAATAATCACAGAAGCACAGAATGGTTTGAGTTGGAAGGGACCTCTAAAGGCCATCTGGTTCCACTCCCTGCACTGAGCAGGGACACCCACAGCCCCATCAGTGCTCAGATCCCCGTGGGTGCTGACTGTGGGTGTGTGCAGGGATGGGGCACTGCCAGCTCTCTGGGCAATAATAGCAAATTTTGTAATAGAATACAGAGAAAAGCAGTATTGATCTTTTTCCCACTGATTTAAAACCAAATGAAACCGCTGTTCCTCTGCTTTAATTTGGTTGAAACCATGAAATTTCACTGCTCCCATCACAGTGCTGCCCCGGTTCCTCTGCTCCGTGGGCTTTGGGGCTGAGGCATGCAGTGTGCAGGTGGGGTCAGTACGACTCGAGGCAAAGAAATAAAACTTCCTCATAGCCGTGCTGTCACATCATGCCGCAGTGTGAGCAGTCTGCACGAGGTGCTCAGCAAAAGCTTTTACCTCTGAGCAGTTCCTTTGGTAAGGCACAGACAGTGAGTATTTGCTCCTGCAGGCATTGTGGAAATATCTGTATTAAGAACGGCATTTATCTCGCACGTATTCGTGAACTGACTTATCTATATTTTCCAAGGATCGTATTCTTCCTCTTCCCTTTCAGCCTGAACGTCTCAATGGCTAAAAGGGGTTTTATTGCTCTGGCATTAATCACGACGTTTGACAGAATCGAGCTGGATCCTGTCCAATTAGGCTGAGACAATATTGAATTTCGAACTGTCGTGCTGGATCCATTTGGAGTAACACAAGCTTACCGCTCCCCATGCTCAGTGCTGGGGGGTAGGAGTGCCACCCGTCCCCTCGGAGAAGCAACTGCTGGAGCTCAGCAAATCCCCTTCTGCAAATAATGCTCTTAAAGAGCACGTGCTGAGCTACCAAATGCAGGATGGATGCTATCGCCACTAGTCTAATGGTACCACTCTCTGCAAAGATGTCAGTTTGTTGGTAGCCCAAGGGCCTTGCGACAGCCTTCGTCTTGTTTGAGAGGATTTCCTGTCATCCATCTGAGGAGGAGAAATAGAATCCCACGCAGGGGGTGGCCCATGTTCTGAGGGAAGTGAATTACCATGGGTAAGTCCTTGAGGCAATGGTTGCAATTAATGGTTTGTGAGCAGCCCGCAATGGAAATCTGTTTGAATGTGTTACCCTTGGCCTCCAGGCAAATAAGTGAAATATTTTAATTCATAGAGTTAATTGGGATTTTAGCAGTCTTTCAATATCAAATATGGCAGATACCTTGTAACCCTGTCCCGCTCTGCTCTAAGCCAAAGGACTGGGAGCACCAGCACAGGCATGGGAGCCAAACGTGAGCAAGAACAGGCTGGAAATGTTTCTTCACTTATGTCCCTCATTAATTAT
Organism: Tragopan temminckii; assembly: GCA_028571105.1. Lineage (NCBI taxonomy): Eukaryota > Metazoa > Chordata > Aves > Galliformes > Phasianidae > Tragopan > Tragopan temminckii. Next base: position 6,483,416 of record JAOWBP010004330.1, read on the forward strand.
TATAATTATAATAATTATTATGGGTGTTTTTAATTGCAGCTACACATCAAGCTGGTGCAAATCACCATAAAGAATATTTCCAGCAAACACAGGCAGAGCCCTATGAGATGCACGGCCACTTCCTGAGGGCTGTGCCCATGGGATGCTGGCTCAGCCTCCGCTCCTCCACCCTGCTCACTGCTTCTGTCAGTACACAGCTGGGGGACACATCACAGCCTCTCCTCCTATGGAACATAGAGCCTGAACTATCTGAGTGCCCAGGGGATTGACAGGAGAGAGCGGGAGCCAAAGCAAACTGCAGTAACCTCATTTCTCTGCCAAAAGGAGTGAAAGGATAATGTAGCGTGTAGTTATCAAAGGGGAGTTTTCTCAAAGCCGGTCAAACCTGACTTTGCTAATTAAACTTTGGTTTTATTAAAGAGAGAGCAGCTCTCCTTTGTAACTTGCTGAGATTAAAGTTGATGGATTCCTGCACTGTTGGCCACGTGTGCTGACCGTGGTTTGGATGCTGCTGTTGGGGAAACCTTCTTCCAGCAGTTCTGGTCCCAGCGCTGTTTGGGGAGCTCCTGTGGGGCTGTTGGGGTGGCACAGGGGGTGCTATGAAAGTGTCTGGAGCAGCTCTGCAAAGGCAGGCAGCCCACACTCTGCTCTGCTGCCAGGTGTGTGCTCTTCCTGCCCTCAGTGTCCGGTAGTGGCTTTGCTGGAAGGCAGCTTGCTGTGGCTGGGATGGATCCTGCTGGAGGAAGTGCTGAACCCCTCATTTCCCTGCACGTGTTGTTTCAGAGGGGAAATCCTTTACTTTGTCAAGTCAGTGCATTTTACTATGGTCTGTGAATTTGTCATCAGCAAGAACTCTTTTATGAAACTGGAAATAAGCCATCACAAAACAATTATTATTATTTTTACATTAAAGCATTTAATGTCTGCAAAACGTTTGACCGTGAGGATTTCTCTGTGCATGTCTGCCTACGGTTTCCATCCTTTCCACCAGCAGGACCAGCAGCACTCAGTGCCTCCCTTGGCAGCTCCATTGCAGCCACAGGACTGATCCCCATCACCGTGGGAGATACAAAGGGCAGCTGTAATTAATAACCATGTCCCTGCAGCTTCTTGCACCTGGGAGATTTGTGTTCTATTGTTTTATTGCTTCTGTAAGCTCAGCAGTATGACTAAGAGCAATCCCATCACTCTCCTGGTTATACAAGGCTTCTCCAGCTAGAGTGTGCTTCCGAGATGGTGATTGATGGGTTCTCTTGTTTGCAGGTAGAAGGAGAAGCTGCTGCCAGGGCTCTGGAAGGCGAGTGATTGCTCTATTTACTTTTCAAATACCTGAGCAGCTCAGGTGCTTTTGGGGCTGCTCTCCAGGTGCTGACTCCTGGTGTGTCCCGTAAGGATGAGTCCCGGTTTGATTTCATGGTATTCATCTCCAGCAAACCTCAGAGGGGTTAGTGCTGGGTTTGAAGCCTTTCAGCCTGTCTCCTTCAGAGAGTGCTTTTGGGGGCAATTATAAGGGGGTTTTAGCGAGGTCACCTCTGCACTGAGTATGGTATGAGTTTAATTTGCTAGTTAAGATGCTACTGACTTCTAGATTTCTAACGTTTCCTCCTCTATGAAATCTTATATATCACATATACAGGAGTTGTTGTGGCTGGGGGTTGCGGACGAACACTCAGGAATTCCTTACTGCTTCTCTGGCACTTGAGTTCAGTTTACACCGTACACCAAAGAAATGGCTCCCTTTGGGTTGGGATAGGTTACAGGCTCTGCTGGTGCAGGAACAAAGGGCTGCCTGTTCCAGCGGGCATGTCTGTAAGGCAGGAGGGGATGCTGCAGGTGGTGAAGATGCGATGCAGCATTTTGTGGACACGTTTCACTTCTAGGAGCTCACAGACAATGAGTGGTTCAGTAAAACCGGACACAGCCAACACCTGGGATACTGGAGATGCTGAGAGAAAGGAGGCTGTCAGAGCTCCAGGTGCTTGCAGCATTGGTTTCTACAGGGACATTATTGCAGCCCTTTGTGTTTCGGTGGGGCTGGTCTCTCGCTGAGAGGAGCAGCGGGGTTGCATGGGTCGCTGGTGGCCCTGGGCTGTGTTGGTGGCCCCAAGCAGCTCTGTCCTCTGGGGACTGATCAGACCCCTCCCTGTGCAGCCATCCCTGCAGTGCTCTTCCTGCAGACTTTTCTGCTCCTCCTGGAGCTGCTGCAGGTTGCTGCCTGCCCCCGGGTCCTGCTGCAAACAGAGCCTGCACGGTAGCAAGCCCTGACCTCTCCTCAGGACTTTTCACACCGGTCAGAATGAACCCCCATGGACACTTAATAGGTGTTTTTGTGTTTGGTTAAGGAGGCTCCGCAACATGCTGGTTTTATGGGTATTGCATTTGTGTGCACCAGAGCTGGGTTTAGGGTCCCTTTGGGATGAATGGCCAAGTTACTCCCCCACTCTTTTCTTCCAGAAGTTGTATTTAGAGGTAAAGCAGCTGTAAAATTGTATAATCTCTCCTCAGACAGCACTACTGGAGGATAGAATTGAAAGCCACAAAAAAGTCAGCAACGACCAGCAGTGAATTTCACCTTGGAACCATGGCTGATACGATTTGAAGTTTTTCTCCTGCTGTTAACATAACCACTGCCTTTGGTCTCAAAGGTGACTGAAGCAGTTGTATTACATTGCTAAAGGTGTGGAGATTTTAGCACCTGATACCGTGCAATGAGAGCTGCCTCCTTCTGTGTCCTCCTGCTTTGGGTACCAGCAGAGCATTGCACTCAGTGCCTTTGTGTTTAGGGGCAATGTTGTGGTCCTTCCTTCACTGATGTCTCCAAGGGAACTGGTCACGTAGAATCATTCAGGTTAGAAAAGACCTCTCAGATCACTCAGCCCATCCCACCGTGCCCACTGACCACGTCCCTCAGTGCCACATCTCCATGGTTCCTGAATGCTTCCAGGGATGATGACCCCACCACTCCCTGGGCAGCTGTGCCTGACCGTTCTTTAGGAGAAGGAATCATTCCTAATATCCAACCTGACCCTCCCCTAGTGCAACTTGCAGCCATTACCTCCTGTCCTAAACATGTGTATGTGCCACTGATAAGACCCCATTTCTCCAAGAGGATTCTCCTTTGCCAACTGGTAGCCTCAAGCCCAACCTGCTTCTGGGAGAGCCTGATGCTTGGTTGGCTGTTGTTTGAAAGCTTCAGGATTCAGCTCTACCTACTGAAAGAATTTATTATAAAAGATATTGAGAGCTTTGTCTTGTTTCATTTACAGATTTCATGGGATAAACTGTATCCATGTTATGGGACCGTGGATGTGTGTCCACGACACCAGCTGTTTTTGATAAGCTATAAAATGGCCCATCTCAAGTAAATCAAACACAAATTTTACAAAACAATTATGTATCAGCATTTTTATTCCCTTCCTTCAGAGTTCGAACTTAATTTTATTGCTTCATATTTAGCAGAAATGTAATACTTTCTAATCTTCTGAGGAGCAAACCATCTCTCTGAGGCCCAGCATTCCTTGGCTGTGCAGCATGGATTTTTGGTTCCAAGCACAGCTTATATTTTACCAAATTCAAGTTGCTTCTGTACTACGGTACATCTGCCCACCTTTAGTGGACGTTGGAAACTTTTAACATTTGCTCAAGAATGTGCTTTACGTTTAGTTGCAAAACAGGAAAGATTCCCCATTTAAAGTATTTCATGCAAAGCTCATTTGGTCAGTGTGTCAGACCCAACCAACGTGCTGTGTCGTTCAAGCCATCGGGTCAGGCCTGCAGAGGAATCTGTATATTCAGTGAGGATCCAAGCCTTATCTTTATTGAAAGAAAGTCATTTAGAGCTACCAGTGCAGCCCTTGGTTGTGTGTTATTAGGTAAGGATCTGATCTGCTCTGCAGCAAGGCTCTGGTGTAATAAATACTTGCATGTGCGAGAGCTCTGATGTTTCAAGATAGGAGCATTACGGACCTTCATGCATGAAAGCATCCCCAGCTCAGGGCTGTTTAATTGTGATTGAAACACAAGATGATAGGAAGGGAAATCTGGCACACGAGTGGGAGGGGAGCAGGGTTCAGAGAGGGGAACCCTCAGGTGCTGGAAGCGATGTTGGCTACGCCTGGATAGGACCCCCTGGCCTTATGCAGAGGTTGGGCTGCTCCAGGTGTTGGGCTGAAGGTTTAGGCTGTCACTGGGAGTGCCTGGTAGTGCTTCCCATAGCACTGGGCATCCCAAACCCATCATTTTGGAGAAAGTAAGGGCTTGTTTTGTTGTGCCAAACCAAGGGCTCGTGGTTAGGTACCTTTGTTCCAGTTTCTTTGAAAACTGCATGTTTCTCTTGTGTTCTTCATGGGCTGTCCATGTCTACTGCAAAAGTAGCTCGTGTTGGTAGAGCTCATTGTATTGGTAGAGCTTGTGTTGCTATTCAAGAGGGGCAATGTCCCTGCAGGACCTTGAGCTAAGGCAGTGACAGCAGAGTCTTCTCCTCCATCCTCAAATTTTGGGGCACAGCTGATGGAATCACCATCCCTGGGTCCTGGCTGAGATCCCAAACTGCCTGCATGTGCTCGGGAACCAGTCCCATGGTATGGCCTTTAAGAAGCATTGCTCCCAGAATTACCCCTTGGAATTACCACTGTGGGGTAAGACTCTTGGCATTAAAGGCTGATTTCCAGTCTGCTCACTCAAAGAATACCCTTTGTTCTCTTAAACTAAAATGGTGCTGTTTTGTGGAAGGATAGAGCCCGGGGCTGTTCGCAGGAGGGCTGAGGTGGATGGAAGAATGGTGGCATTATCCCATGCAGACATGAGGTTAATCACACTGCCTTTGTGGACGGAGTCCTTGTGCTTCAGGGGAGCAGTTTGGGTTTGCCCCCTTCCCCCAAATCACAGTTTAGCAGTGACTGCACTCGGTGGGTTTGGCTCTGGTGTGGAGGTCCCTGGTTCCCCGTTGACACATTTGCAGGCAGCTCTGGATGGCGTTGCTCTTTGTGAGTTTGTGCCAGACCTGTATTATTTTAATGTGGCTGTTAGTGTGTAAATCTGTCCATATTGTGGTGTATAAACAACAGCGTTTTCCCTTTGCAGCTTTAAAAAAAAAAAAAACAAAAACACAGCATTGTTTTTTCCTCTGGTTTCTGTCCAGTAACGCCGGGCATCAACTGCCTGAACGCGACAACTGAGCAGCAAGCCCTGCTTTAAAAAGTAACAAGAGATGGTCTGCCCTCTGCTATTTGCTCTGTGGCTCTGTAAGGGATGTTCCCAGGCAGGGAGGATGCAACCTGGAGCAGCAGGTCTGGGGGCTCTTCTGACGGGACCCCCAGGCAGGTCCCCATGGAGAGCCATTGTGAAGTCATTAGAGGTGTCACGCCTCTTATCTGCTTTTGTTTATTAAAAAAAAAAAAAAAAAAAAAGGCTACAAATAAAGCAGTGTCACAAGATCCCATTTGTAATTGAGGCTCCTAAATGAATTAGCCACGGTGAATGTTCTGCATGGCTTTCCCTCTCCTCGGAAGAAGGCTCCTTTGTGCATCCCTGCTGACAGCAGCCTGGGCAGCATCCGCACATGGAGTACCTGAGGGCATCGCAGAGCCTTTTTCTCCTCTCTTGTTTTCACACTTCTCTCCTCGTTTCCCTGCCTGTCCTTTCACATTCTTTGGACAGGAGGATTTCCTATGGCCCCTGCGCTCTCCCCTCACTGTCTCTGCAATCAGCTGTGTGTCCTCATCTCACTTGGTGCTCATTAACAGTGAAGGATGGTGGAAGAGGAACAAATGCATTGCAGAGAAGGGCTTCGGGGCATGGATTTCCAGACCAGTGCTCAGCCAGCCTCTGTGGGGTGTGTTGCTGCTCCTCGCACACCTATGCTGTTTGCCTGCAATCGTGTTCCGAGAAAAGGACTCTTGTGCCTCTTTGTCCTTTACTCCTTTTTTGGAGCTCACTGGTTTCTGTAGATCTGCTTTTTTTTGTAGCCAGTTCCATCCTTTTGGGGAATGGTGGGCATAGTCTCGCTCCTTGTATGTTGGCTGAGCTACTGCTTTCAAGTGCACTGTCAGCAGCAAGTCTTCATTTCTGCAGTACTGGGATTTTTCCTACTTGTTTCTGTTAATCTCTACAAACTTGGCCTGTGGAGGAACTGTTTACAGCAGAGCAAATTCAAGTCTCCAGTTGCTAGCCCTAAAAAAATTAACATTTATAATTAATAGCAATGGGTTCAAAGTTTCTTGGGTTTGGGTGCAGGATGCACCCACTGGCCTCAAATAGAGGGAATGGGAGATTTTGGGGATCCAACCCCCAGCTGCAGCCGATCGTCTCAGTACAAGGGAGCAATGGCCAGGACAGTGCTGGGTTGGCTGCAGTCCCACATGGCTCCAAGCCCCCTGCATTGCAGCCCGATTCCTGAGCAGCTTCCAGCAGTGAGCACCCTGTGCCACGTTGTTCCTTGTTGGCCATACTGTGCTCCAGGAGCACTCCGGCCACAGATGTGATACACGCAGGTACGGAGCCCAGTGAAACCCATTCCCCCTCAGTCTGGGAACCTGGCTGTAATCCGTTCCAGTTGCAAACTCGCAATCAGTCCTCACCCTACACCCTTTTAATACTTTGGGGGCTGTTTAAGCTAAATCTGCTCAGCATGAGTATAATCTCATTTTACTGTTCAGTGCAATGTTGTTCCAAGCGGGCCAGGCTAATTAAACTCCACAGCCGTTGTGCACTGACACTTTTGATGGAGTAACTGGAGTAATTCATGGGTAAGTCCTGCATTCAGCCAGGCCAGGGCTGACATTGGAGACATATTTCATAGAGCAGTAATGAGCCTAAATTTCAGGTATGCGTCCTCTTCCCAGCCCTCCCCAACATGGCAGCAGTCACTGTTTACCCAAGGAAATTAAAGCCAGCAATGTGCATGCTGAGTATTTTTATTTGTTTTTTTCCTTTTTTTTTAAAAAAAAAAAAAAAAAGAACGTCCCAACACCCTCCCTGCCTGTTAAAGTTTGTGCATGATTGATTTTAGGGGGTGGATGAAAAGAGCAAATCTCTTGCACCGCATTCCAAATCATCCATCAGAAATCACAGGGGAGACGTTTGTGCCCTGGGAGCTGGGCGCGCGTTGTCCCAGCTTTAATTGTGGGGCCTGGATGTGTGCAAACAATTTCTTAACGTAATTGGATGAGGGTCACTGCCTGCCCTGAGATATATGGGCACGCTAATCAGAGAATAATTTCGACCGAGGTTGAAGTTGCCAGTAAAAGTTGTAAAAGTTAATTTTATAGGAGTTTGTACAAAATATCAGCGAGCGGTTGTGCAGTTATGGTTTATTTGCTTTGTCTAGTGACATTTTTATTATGTTTTATTATTATTATTTGTGCTCTAAATGCAATTTGGGGCAGAAGGGAAGGGAAGAGGTGGGAGCACTGACCTGGTTCGCAGTGTGTGCAGATGGATTGACCCGGGTGAGGGCAATTCATGAACCCATACAAGCTGCCCTGGCCAGAACTAGGGCAGAGAGTCAGAGCTACATGAAGTTTTGGGGTAATTGATGTACTTTTACCTTTATGTTCTTCCCTTTGCTTTCCAACGAGCAGCAAAGCTCAGCCAGAGTGCATGAAGTAAGTGGTTCTGTGTGTGCCTGCAGGGAAGGGAGCTGGCACAACGGTGGGAGCGTGTGGATTTTGGGGTGTTTACAGGGCACCAAACCCAGAGAGCAGTCAGAGGTTGGAGGCTTCATCAGACCCATCTCAGGAGATAGTTTTTGTTCGTGACGCAACTACATGACTTCTTTCTTCATCCGTGCCTAATAGCGTTTGATTTTACAGTTCCCGTTAATTAATAGGATTATTAATTAGTATTAATAGATATGGCTGAAGCCCAATGTCATCAAGTATAACGGCTTCCATTTATTATTATTTCAGGTGAAATGCCCCGTAGCTGGATTTTTGCCATACTGCCTTTTTATTCTTTAAGCTTCAACAAAATCTGTTGTCGAGGGGCTCTGATCATAAAGAGTTTGCTAGGCACCTGATTGCATGGGCATGCAAATAGCCCTCAATAAAACCCACATTCTGGAAGCACGCGGAGGGTGAAGGAGCGATGGAAGCACCCCTGGAGGTCCTGAGGGGTCTCAGGGTGTTGCAGAGCCCTCCTGGACCAACTCTGTGCAAGCAGGAGCTCTGCCAGGAGCAGCTCTGCTGGGCTCCACACCGAAACACGCATATAAAACCTTACAGCCCTTGTAAATGAGTAATGGCTTTGGAAAGAGCGCCGTTAAAAGAACAAGCAATGTCAGCCCGATGGAGTTAAACTGCAGGCAGTACCCAGAGAGCCGGGTGCGGGTTCTGCAGAGCCCTGCTGGGCGCAGCTCGGCTCCTGCCCTTTGGGTCCAGCTCCTGCTTTTCAGCAGCATGACTTCCATGTACTTTCTCAAAATAATTTTCTGTGGTCCTGGAGAATCCCCTGAGCTTTGCAGTTTAAATAAAAGCCAGACCTCAAATGAAAGCTTTGTAACATTCAAGCAGTCCATGTTGACGGTTTCTACGGTGCAGCACGACCCTTTTTCCAAAAGCAAACATGATGGTCATAGGACTCAATGAAAGATTCTGGGCTATTAAATAGCCTGAAATGCATTCCAATGCCTGTCTGGCTACCTTTGTATTTTTGGCTTCCAAAGCGAGAACTGGGATGTCTGGAGATTCTGCTGGTGAGTTGGGCCTGTGCCTCTGTCCCCGGTAGAGATGTTAATGTTTGGCAGTGAGGCATGGTGATACTGTCTTGTGACCTTTTCCTTAACGGATCATAGAACCATAGAATGGTTTGAGTTGGAAGGGACCTCTGAATGCCATGTGGTGCCACTTCCTGCACTGAGCAGGGACACCCACAGCTCCATCAGTGCTCAGAGCCCCGTCCAGCCTGACCGTGGGTGTCTGTAGGGATGAGGACATCTAGCAATGGTTTGGAAGGAATACAGGTTAGGAGAGAATCATTCACAGTGCTCTGCCACAGCATCAAAGGGGCATCCTTGGTCTGAAATAGTGTTTCTGCTGCCCTGATGCTAACAGATTGCTTTGTGCTACTGAGGTGGGTCTCAGTAACCTGGGGTCCTCCTGCAACCAGGAGCTGGCTTTGGGAGCCCTGGTCCCCTCATGGAAGAGGTGAGAGGTGGCGCAGGAGCAGCAGATGCAGGATGGGGGGAGCTCCAGGTTGGACAGCCCCACAGATCCACTCCTCAGAAATGATCTCCTGTGGTTTATTCGCTGTCTTTTAAATCTCTTAAAATGCTCCGGGCTCCCAGCCCGCCCGCAGCCTGGCCAGCAGTTGTGTTTGTTCATGGTCACCAGAGTTTTCCACAGTCGTTTCACATTAGTCGAAAGGAGGATGTTTTGAGCAGGGGTTGTGTAATTGGAGTTGTTTTGCAGAGCCTATCGTGCACTGTTCTGTGCACCTTCCTGCTATTCATCTCCGTTGGATTTTGGTCTGCACAATCGCTATTGTTTTCTGCTGGACTGAGTCTGGTAGCAGAAAAATGGCTCAGGATGGACCTCGGGGGATTTCATCCCTAATAATAAACCGCTGGAGGAGTCGTGCAAGCGTTCTGCATTGACATTTGACATGAAATGGGCATTTTGCCATTGCTTTCAGAGTGGCTGCTTTGCTTCTCGTTTCTGGGGCTCACTGCACGTGCACTGAGGTTGCACTGCTCAGCCCACTGACCTGCACCTATTCAGCCATGTTCCAGGTGATATTTTTATTTCATAGGACTGATCGAATCAGGTGTCAGCAACATTTGAAATGAATTTGCCTTTTGAAACACTGCTGTGCTCCTCTGCTGGTGATGGGACAGGAATTTAGATCTGTGTGTGCTGCAGAGACCACGACAGAGACCTCCTACCTGCCCCTTCCTTGCAGCCTGGAGGAGGGGGCCAGGCTGGGCTGTGCCTTGTGCCTCCCCTCCTAAAGCCAGAAGGGCACCCACGGCTTCCCTTCACACACTCATTAAGCATCTTCTCTACTAATGGTTGTCTCCGTTTGGAAATACCAACCAAAGCTTCAGACAGACCCCACAGCTCCCGAGAAGCAGCGGGGCAGATGCTGGTGGGAGGCAGCAGCAGGCTTTGCTTGGGCCCCGGTCTCCAGTGTCGCGTCAGCCCACCACGGGAAGGACGGAATTAAGAGCTGGAGACCCTGCTTTAATTAAATTCAAAAGTACCCATAAATTCCACTCATTTTTTCATTAACATGTAGGATCAGGAAATCATGCTTTCGGCTCTCAGGCTTTAATAAGGAGTCCAGCGCAGTCTGTCTCCTGTAACTTTTTGATGGCTAAGTCTATTAACGGGTGAGAAATTACTTAATTTGCCTCTTCTGTTTTATCTGACACGAAGCAGTCTCACAGCTCCGGCTCCTCGATTCAGGAAAACGTGTTTAATTTTCATCAGACATCGATGTGATTTGTGGTCTGTAATTTAAACAGATAGTATCACGGCAGGGCTTGTTGATATTTAAGAGGATGCCTGTCACAGCTCTTATTTATTTTGCTTTTCTGTTGTTTCTGTGTAGGTTTGCCCTAAGGGGCTCCATCCCAGCCCTGGGCAGTGCATGTGGAGTTGGCTCAGAGTGCTCTGCTTTTCTTTTGCGAAGGAGCTGGTTTTGGTTCTGACGTGCGTTGCTGGTTAAAAGAGCAGAATTCCAATTCTGAAAGTGCGTAAATTCCATTTTCAGTGTCAAGCACTCAGGGATGCAGGGTGTGCCCCAGCTCTGCAGTGCTTGGTTCATTCCCATGGCTGAAGGGAATGCAGGAATCCTGAGATCCTCAGTGTGGATAGGAGTCTGCGGGCAGTGCTGATTGCTGTCTAGGCAGTGATGGATGTGAGATATGAAATACTTGGTTGTTGTTAACATCAGTCTAAACAACAATCTTTGCTTTAAAATAACAATTGCTTTAACGAGAGTGCCTTGACAGAACTAAAATCAGGTTGGATATTGAGAAAAATTTCCTATAAAGAATGCTCAAGCATTGGCACTGCTGCCCAGAGAGGTGTGCCAGAACCATGGAGGTGTGGCACTTGGGGACACGGTTTGGTGTCACGGTGGGATGGGTTGGGGTTGGACTTGGGGATATCAGAGACCTCCTCTGACCTGTTGTATGAAAACAGACAAATAATTTCTTGTCGAGGTGTAAGTCTGGAGTTCAACTGCAGTGTTTATGTGACTGCTGATGGATGGAGATAAGCCTTGGAAAGCAAAGCGGGGTGCAGGGTGGGGGCAGCTCTGCCGGCGCTGGGATGCACTGTGGCAGCACCAGCTGTGGGAGCGGGCCGGGCCGAAGGGAGCCCCTGGGCACGTCTTGGCAGAGGTTCTGAAAAAGAAAAAAGTGGTTTTAATTATTCTAAGTAGGAAAAAAATGCTTGCGTTATTAAAAACATCTGCATCCAGCTGGGATCGCTCTTATCAAGTAAAATGTTAATTGCTTCTGACTGAAGCAGCAGTATGTTTATTCAAATATGCCTTTCATTTTGATGCTGCTGCTAATTAAGTCCTTTATTTTATTTAGACAATTATGTCTAAACAATTGCACCGTTACAGTAGCTCTAATTTACCCGTTATTTTCTTAGCGGAGATCACACGCAGCTTTAGAGCAGCGAGGTGAGGCTGTGCATGGTGCGTGTCAGAGCCCCGCACACAGCTCGGCTCCCACGTCCTGCTTCTGTCCGCTCTGCTGGCAGGTGGAGGTTTGCTTTGTTTGGTATTTCCTCGGTGGATTCTGCTTTGCAGAGTCACGCATCGCCGCTGTTCTCGTCAAGCAGAGACGTGGTCCTTTCCTTGCACAGAGATGCACAAGCTGAGGTCTGTGGAAGGGACTGGATTATCTGTTGTGTTTATTTGTGAGTCACTGTCACACCCGATTCCGTTTTCTTCCCTTTCTTTCCCTCGTGTCCCTGGACAAAGCTCAGGATCAGGGGTTCAGTGAGCACCTTCCCCCCTCCCTTTGGAGCACAGTGCTTTTCCCATCTATTTCTACATCAGTATAAACTGGCAGTAACACCACTAATGAGTGACGTGGGAACGACTCTCTGCAGCCCTTTGCTTGCAGTTTTCTTTCTGTATTTAGGAGTGCTGCCATGAAAACAGGATCCTTTCTCCCCTGTCACCACTGTCCCCATCCCCTGGTGCCGATGTCCCCGTGCCTGGCGCCGCTGCTCGGTGCCCACAGATGGTTTAACTCCTGCATCCTCGTCGTGCTGTGCTGCCTTTCTCTGCCGCTTTCTTTTCCTGGCACTTCTTTACCACATCTCTGTAAAAATAAGAAAAAGCCTCCAACTGGTAAATCGTGTATTTCCCTGTACCCTCTTAAGTCCTAAAACTCACTATTCTCAATGTAATTAACAATTTACCGCCCCACGCTTAACATTTTCCCTCCTTTGCTGGCTCTGTTTGTGGCAGCTCTGACCCTGTAGGTGCAGCTGTTTCTCTCTTTGCCTGTTGTCTTCCCCTTGCAGGCACTGGGGTGCACGTTTGGTTGTAGCTCAGGAGGACAGCGCTTTGGAGAGCTCCAGCTTGGGTGAACCTCACAGCTGTGCTTTGGGGCTGGGATGCAGTTGCACAGAGGAACAGGAGAGCTGCAGGGTAAGTGATGGGGCATTTTGAAGGCAGTCTGAAGTCCCAATGTCAATGCTCTGCTCACTGTTTCCTCTTTTGGGAACCGCTCCTCCCCTGAGCTCCAGCACACAGGCAAATAAATGTAAATATAAATAATATTTTGTCAAATAAATATAAATAATATTTTGTCAACAGCGTGGGGTGGGGGAGATGTCTGTAGCCTTCCAAAGTTGTTTGTAAAGAAATGCGGCTGATGACCTCCCTTACCTTTTCCATCTTGTTTACACCTGTGAGACGAGCTATTAAATTAAAAATACACTTGCCCTGAAGGCCTAGGTCTGTCTTTAGCCCCAAGCTTTGTATTTTCAGGCTTGGTGACCCATGACCTTGGAATTACAGGGTGCTATGGGCACTGCAAGCCACGGGGGCTGAGCACCCCAGGGACCATGGTGGTAACCCAGAGTTTAGACAGCCGACCCCCTTGTGCTCATCATCCTGGCTGCAAACCAAGCAAACAGGGCTATGAGTAGGCTCAGGCTAGCTAGTAGTATGGCTTGATCCAAATTTAGGTGGTGGCTGCTGCTTGAACAGGATGCTGATGTTGATGCCACACCTCTTCTGTCTGGGATGGGGCGAAGGGATGTGTTTGCAAAGCAGGGTGCACACAGTACCTCCTCCTCCTGTCCTGCCTGAGCCATCCTATTCAGGACAGTCTCTGGGTCACTGCAGAACCCACAGGTTTGCCCACAGTCCTGTCGCTTGCAGGGACACAGGGCCTGGGGCACTCAGGTGTCTGTCTGCATCAAAGGCTGTTTACTGTCCCGGGGACAGGGAGCGGCTGTGTTGTGTCAGCTGCGGCCGGAGGCTGACAGCATCTTCTCCTTGTTCCTGGATTCCCATTTTCCCGAGCAGCTCAGGAAATGCCGCGTCTTGGAGCCCCAGCACAGCGCTGGGCAGGCTGGGGCTCCCTGCTCTGAATGCAGCCTGCTAGTTGTTGCTCTCCATAACTCAGCAACAAAGCGGAGTTTCCTTGTTTGTGTTTGCTGGCCATGTCAGGGGGATGATGGATTGGCCTGGAAAGGTAAATAACCCGCTGGGTTACAGCATAGACCAAGCAACCCTGAGAATGTGCAGTCGCTATCGTGAAGGCCTTTCGTTTGTTACGTTTGATTTGACAGATTGTGGTGATTACTCAATATTTTCACTCTGCTTTGGACCCTCGCTGTTTATTTCTGTTAGAAGTTACTTAAACATCCCAAATTTGTTCTTCTTAAACAGTTGTTCAGAGAGGCTTTCGGGCAATAGGTGCCTCTGACTTTGCAGTGCAAATAAATAAATACTCTGTTTCCAGGATTTCCATTTTAGTTCTGTTTATTTTCCTTTAATACATGTGCACATACGCACCCACAGAATGGCCAGGGGGGCATGGTGAAGTACAAGCTTAATTCTGTCCTAATTGTTAAAAAGTGATGTGCCACAACATCCCGGTCTTCTTTCAGCCCTATGGACGCTGTAGTAAAACAAATAAGACAAATAAGAAAGCGGTAACCATGTAATAGAGCTTATACTCAAGAAGTAAAACCTATTGTTTAGTTGTGGCATTGCCAAGCTGAAAAGGAGTGGGGGGGGAAAACCCTCTGTTAACTTTCGTGCTTTGAAATGCTTACAGCTGCCATCACATAAAACCCGTGAAAGGATTATTTTCGGAAACTTTGTTGGCAGGACTGTAAGGTCAGTTTTTATTGTCAGCCAAAGTCATGCTATTTTGGGGCAAAGTGCGCTGAATTGCTCAGCGTTAGGTGCTGGCTTCCCTGGCCTTGCACCAGGACAGCTCCCAGCCCCAGCAAAACGGGCAGCGCTGGGTGCAGGAGGTGGGTGTCAGGGGGTGAGGTGCAGTATGCAAGGCAGTTTGCCTCCTGTATTAAGTTGGCGGTGGTTTCTGATCGGGATTTCCTTGCAGAAAGGTCTGCTGCCGCTCTTTGCGATGCGCTGTGCAATCGGGGATATCCGGGGCAGGTAATGGATGGAGTGAAACCAGTTGGAATAACACTTCTACATGTAACAAACCAACGGTGCAATTAAGCTCCTGGAGCAGAAGGGTTTCTGGTGGCAGATGTCAGCATTGCCTGACCAGGACGCAGCGCGTTGCCACGTGCTGCCTGCTCAGTGCCTGCTGCACTTGGGCACACTCAGGCTCATTGCAGCCAGCAGGACATCCATGGTCATGGCACGCAGTGTGGGTGCTAATGGGGGCTGGGGCTCCCCGTCCCTTGTTTTATTTCAGTGCTCCCAACAAAACGAGCTAATATCTACCCAGTGCCTGGAGCCGTTTGGAATTAGATTAAAAGTTTTCATCGGCTCTTCTTAATAGAGCCAGATAAACCAGGCTAATAGTCATGTGTTGAGTTATTGAAGGGAAGTGCAGGTAATATGCAATCACCTTTAACCTTCAGCTTCCTAAGACCTCCTGCTTAGTGATTGTTTGTCTGTGGTGTAAACCATAGTCCAGTTCATAAATTATTATGTAGTTCCACTAACCTTAATGCAGTACAGGTTTCACGGTGTTTCATTTTGTAGTGTAAGCTAATTCTGGCTGTGCACACAATAAAGCTCCAACGTTGCTAGAATTAACCCTTTCCCTGACAACTATTAGTTTGCCAGTAAGTGAATTACTGCTACTTTTGCACTGGTCTGTATTTCTTTCTTTGGCATGATCCATACGTTGCTGTTAACAATTTTGTACCAAAGGGATATGTGTTTTGGTATAACATCACATACAGTAGCAGTGCGATGGTTTTTAATGGAATACAAGGCAGTAGAGCAAAACATCCCATGCTGCGTGCTGCAGCATCCCCTGCAGTGACCACAGCATGGCAGCCTCATGGGATGGCCGGGTGCTGAGCAGCTCAGCTGGAGGTTGGCTCAAGTGTCAGAGATGCAGCAGAGCCCCTCCTGCAACACAGATGTCTCACGCCATCAGCACATAGCTGTATGCTTCTGTCATTGGGGTAATTCCTCTCTGAATGAATTTTGAGTACGTATTTCTACCTGGTATTCAGAGATACACCAATTGCCGTTGCAATTTTGAAGTTGTTTCTCAGCATTTCGGATTGGATGGAGGTTTCTTTTCACCCTGTTGGGTTTTTTAAGCTTCCTTTATGCAAAATTGCTGCCGGACTGTGACAGATCCCCCCTCCCCATGCTTCCGGAGCACAGCCCCACACACAGCCACTGCTGCCCTCTGCGGGAGCACTCCCAGCAGCCTCCGCTCCCATGCACAGAAATCCTCACCCACCGACCACACAGCCCTGGGCACCCCTCCCCTGCTGTGCCCACTCTTTGTGCTGGGCTCAGGCTGAGTTGCAGCGCTGTGTCTCTGGTTGCTCAGCTGGATTGTGCGTGCACAGTGGTGGGAGCAGAAGTTGTCCCCTATGGAAGAGCATTTCCACTGCTGTACACCAGCCTTGCCTTTCTCCTCTTCCTCGTGACACCCTAGGAATATTATAAGCTAGTGAATTCGTATTGCATTAATAATAATGTATCAATAGCATAGTACGTTAATAGAATGTACTTAAAATTTAATTGCAACTGATTATTTTCGTTGAATGTCTACAGAAATTTCATTTCTTTTCATGCATTTTTTTATTATAGTTATTCTGAATTTACTTCTTCCTCTTGTTGCATAGTTGCTGTTTTTCATTTAATTAACAGGTGTATGACCCTGCATTGAGGGCTGCCTGATACACAGCATAAATATACACTGAGAAAAGGCTGAAAACCTTTTGGTTTTCAGAGCAGAACAACATTGCTTGCAGCGGCTCTTTAATGCCTGCAGCAGTGATGGGGACATGGGCGTTTTGGGGGAGCTTGTGCCCAAACTGTTAGGCTTTCATAATTTGCCTTTGACACTATAATTTTTTTTCACAAAGGAGCCATGAAGGATGAAATTCCAATTTCACTGTTGCATGTAGGACGAGGCAGACTGTAGGCAGGAGCTGCTGATCCCTGTGGCTGCTGCTGTTTGCAGAAGGCAGCCGGAGCGGACGTGCTCCCTTCCAAGCCCTCGCCTTTCACCTCAGTCTCCAGCAGCCTCATACACTGGCATTCTCAACATTTCTTGTTTTTGGAAAAAGTTATTGCTTCGTTAGCTCTGCAGGACCTGGATTGCATCCATGAGGTAGGAGATTTGCACCAGAGAAACTGGACAGCCACTGAAGCCCATGTTGGCTCTGATCTCGGGCCAGCTGGCTCTGGGGAAACTCTCTGCTTTTTAGGTCCTTGGTTCCTTCTCCTGATGCTGGGTATGAGCCCCAGTCCCATTCTGTGGGGTCCATTCCCCTGTGAGCCCCATCCTGACCCCTCTGACCAAGCACTGAGAAGGGCCATCCTGCTCCCTTTGACCTGGGTCTCTTCCCATCACTCCCAGCCCCTCCTGCCCCTCACACAGTGACCCCATGTGCTGTCCTGCTCAACCATGTAGCGCAGGCCTTGCCCAGACCAAAGACAAGTCTCTTACAGTCTCTTCATCCAGACTTGAAATGCAGCACCACTTCATGGAGGAGAGCCCATAGCTGCCTGCTGTTACTGCTGGGCCAGAGCTCCTCAGCTGGGACCATGCCTTTGAATCATCCTCCTGCTCTAGGCTGCATAGCCATCACCCTTCTCATTCTTGCCTGGTCCAGCCAGAATGGAGGCCCTTGGTCTCCATAGACCCTTGGTTTCTGTAGGCCCTTAGGGTCTAGCTGTGCTTCACATTCTCACGGTGCCTCCTGCAAAATTGTTCTCAGCCCTCCAGGACCACAGGCACTCTTCTGGCACCCAGCACACATTGCTGGCTTCTGTGCTGATGTCTCCTGTTGCAAATGGGCCACCCAAATGCTGCTGGCAGAAGGCTCAGGACGCCCTCACAGGAAGGCCTGCCTCCACTTTCAGTTGGGTTTCTGTCACCTCCTTGCAAATGCTGCGCGGTCCAGCATGTCTGGGCAGTTCTTCTGCCTCTTCTCTTTGAACAGTGAGCAGTAACAGACTTGCTGGTTAAAATGAGTCTGCGCTGGTTCTTTTATTCTTGCCATCCACACAGCCTTGAGACGATGAATGCTATTTCTTCACACCTTTTCTGGCCACCCCCAGGTAGGTGCCCATGCTCAGTAGCCTGGAGGTTCTGTGGGCTCTCTTGGGAGCTCAGGAGCTCCATTCTGTGTGACACTGAGGGACTCAAGGATTGTCATCTTCCACCAACACTTGACAGTCAAGTAAGTGTCTCCTCTGGGTTGAGTCCAGCACATAGCAAATCTGCAGTTAGAATTCATTTGAGATAATTCTGGGCAGCCATCCCCACAGCCATGTCTCTCTGTTGTTGACTGCTCTATTTCCATTTCTTTCTGCCCTAGGCATGGCACACTGACAAGCAAGGCAGCAAATAGCCGTGGCTATACTGAAGCAAACATGAAATTGTTGATTCAGAAAGTGCCAGGAACTACAAGATGCTTCTCAACTCCATCCCAACTTTGTAGTTTTTTCCGTTGCAGTGGTGCAAACAGGCCATTTATCAGAGCAGTGATGCGGTTGTATGCCATCACACGAAGGGTACTGAAGGAGGTGGTCCATGCAGGTCCTCACCTTGGGCTGGATACAAACCCTCCTATCTGCAGAGCCACCGGCACCTCCTTACAGCCGCTTGCGTTTTTCTTGCAGGCGTCCGTTTTCCGCCGAGCAGCAGCAGCCCATGTTAGTTTTTCCATATCCACCGGGAACCGCACTCGTTAAAGCCATTCCACGCGGGAGGGGCACGGGAATCCGGTTCCTTCCAACAACACGGCGTGCCGCTCGCGGCGGGCATAGCGTTGGGGCGAGCAGAAAACATTGCCCCATTCAGCAGCACGGCCTCAGGCTCACGCCTGCGACAGGCTCCCGGTCTGCGTGCTGCAAGCTGACACCTATTGGCACGCTCTGCACAAAGAGGTCCCTAATAATTCGGAACACTCTTTAAATGCAACCAGAATAACAACACCGGCGTAATTTTCACTTTCTTATTAGCTTCTTTGTGACCTATCTGGGGAGCCTGGGAAATAAGTCCTTCGAGCACTGACTTACCCCTGCTCCTCTCCTGGGCTTGTTTGTCTATATGTATTAATTCATCCAAGTCTCAAAATAATTTGGAAACTGGTTGTTTTTCCCTTCAAAGTGTGCAACATTGAATTTTTAATGGTGCTCTTTCCAAGTGTTTGCTGGATGTTGAAATCAAAGTGCTGAGAAGAGGAATTCATGCAAATATACATTAAAAAATCCATGCATATTTTAAAAACAGACTGATTTTGAGTTCCCTTTGCAGTCATGTAGTTTGCGTGCTCCTGAACAAGTCACTGTGGTCCTTCTCCTGATAGCAGCGTCCCAGGTTCCTGTATACCTTCTCGCCCCCAGTAAGGAAGAAGGGTAATAATAACAACTAATGTGCCCATGCTGTGCCAGTGGCTTGCTGGGGTCTGCCATCACATGGAATAGGGACAAATTTAGGTACATTCAAAGCTCTTGGCCTTGTCCTTCTAAGTCTGACATTGTTTTTCTTTCCCTGGAAAGGAGATCTTTTAGCAGTACTTGCCATTGAAACATCTGAAGAGTTTTATTTCCTAGCCTATATCTAAATTTTATTTTAATTAGTGCATCAACTTGGAAACGTGCTAATCACCGATACATAGGTTAGGACGCTTCTTTTTTCGTTGCTGCATACTTTGAATGCACTGAGCTGCTTGTGTGGGCGAGAAGCTTACTTTTTAAATATTTTATGGAAGGCACAAAGTCTCAGAGGTGTTTTATGTGGCAAGCTAAAGATGTAATTTAATAACAACAAATAGTTGAGCGGTTATTCGGGGAAGGTTTGCCTATGTGTAGATATACTGAAGAATGTAATGGAAAATCCAGACTACCTTTGCATGGCACACTGTTTTCTCTTCCCTCCTCCCCCTCCCCCCCCAAAAAAAAACCAGCAAAAAACAATGTGCCTATGGCTTTATTCCATGTGATAGGTCTTTATGGTGCTGTCTGATCCTCGTATCGCTGCATTTCACTGCAGAGTGCGGGTGGCTGCCTGTGCAATATCTCTTGCTGCTTCCACTTCTACAGCTTCCAGGAGATTTCCAGGGCTAGCACATGGTATTGAACTCATTGAACTCATTACCACTTGCACGTTCTGGTTATGATGGTACTGTACCACATTTATGTAGATAAGGAATTTTGCACATGTAGCAACAGACAAAGGAAAGAACAATTTTGGGAGGAAAAAAAAAGTGGAAATCTTATGTTTTGGATGCCTTTATAGAAAATATTAAAACTGTTTTCTGCTCCCATTGCCCTCAGCTGCTTGGCACCAAGCTGGAAAAGAAAGGGCAGGCTTCAGGGTCTGGCTCTTGCATCCCTCCATGTGCCACAGATGGAGTCACTTCCTCAGCCCCCGGAGGGGTTTAGTTCAGGCTGTGAGTGCTGCTGCATTGCTGACCTTGTTCTAGAGCAGAACTGGCAGGACCCCAAATGAGGACTTGGCCACCTGCCCCGTTGAAGGGCACAGAGCAGCTGCCCCGGGGGGGGGGCACATGGCTGCACAGCCCCATCCTGCAACAGCGCCAGGCTTGAGTTTCAGCTCCCGCATTCGCCCAGAGGAGGGATTATCAAGGAAATGTAGAGGGATGCATAGCAGAAGTGGCATGAAATGTCATTAAGGGAGCAGCGGTGGAGAGGGGAGGGCCAGGCGGCTCACAGACCCCTCTGCTGTTCTGATGGCTCAGTTAATGGATTGTGTTGGGCATGTCATTTCGTGGGCCTCATTCCCCTCTGAGCTTATGCTGTGTCTGAGTGGGGCTTTCTGCTCTGATCTGTCGCTCCCTGGCCATTGCCACAGCATTCAGCATCATTGGGTCCCAGGCAAAAAGCTGCACAAACACAGCCACTGCTTTCCCTTGTGCAAACGCACTCAGGGTGACCAAAGGGAATGGCTGGGACCTCGCTCTCACCTTCTTGTTCACTCATTCTTGGCAGTGCTATTCTCATGGCCACGCTGTGATGTTGGGAGTAATCCTTAAATTGTAGGCGGTGTTACTGAGAAAGCTGTGGCACATGGCACGGCTGTGCGCGGCTCTGGGCAGCGGTGAGTGGCTTTGTTAAGGGAGCTGCAGGGCTTTGCTCTGCATTGCTAACAGGGTTATTTACATAGCGGGGAGGCAGAGATGTGTGGGGGTGGCCTGTATTGCTGTGCTCTTTTGCTCTGGGTTTCTTGTGGACAGTCGCGTTACCTTTATTTTGTCCTTGATTTAAGTACGGCTGGAAAGGCAGCTCAGGCTGTATTTAATAACTAGTCCTTCAACACAGAGAGGTGCAGAAAGTAATTTGTCCCCTTGCCAAGCACCAGAAAGAATGGGCATTTTGTTCTTTGCTTCATGGTGATTTTACCTGGGTGTATTATGGAAAGAGAGAGAGACTTGTGCTACTGTTACTCTGCACGCTGTGTTGATTTATTGAAATTGGACCCTGCAAGTGTAAGTTGTGAGGTACGTTATGACATGGAATTTCTAGGAGAAATATACAATTGGTCTGGTTATTATTTTTTCCCTCCGCCGTTCACTTGGGCGTGTTTCCAGCTTTTGCACTAAGGAACAAGACTTTAAATTAGTGTTGAATTTTAACACAGTGCAGCTTTGCCACCGCGTTCCCAGCGTGTTATTAAGAAGCATCTGAGTTGTGTTCTTGTTTTATCAGCAGAGCTTTTTGCTGCTTGTGACTCAGTAATGTTTGAGCTCCTTTCTGCAGTTTGAAGCAAGCCTTGCTCACCTGCCCTGAGGCACATGGTTTCCATCCATCTCTTTTTCAGAGGAGCAAATTGAAGAGAAGCAATAGCCCTGCTGTTGTCCCACCTTCAGGCATTGTCCTCTGGGGCTCAAACTGCGCCTTCAGTTGCATCATTCCCCTTCCTTGCACCTCAGTGTGAATTTGGGCATTTCGGAAAATGCTTTCGACCACTTTACTTATGAGATGAATGGCAGAATGGAATAAATTTGTTGGGATATTGCAGCACTTCTTGTGTTTAAGTGGAAGTGTGTGGGGAAGGCAGGAGGCTTTGCTGGGGGAGAGTGTAGCTGGCCTATTTTGTACGGCTTTCTTTTCTTTTTTTTTTCTTTTTTTGCTCGTATTTCTATATAATTTAGTATCTGCTTCCAGAAGCTGATAGAGACATCAGAAAGTCAGTGGTCTGAAAATGCAGGGATTGGCAGTGGGCTGATCACAGGGCATGAGGGAGGCCCAAGCTCCATCAGCAAAGGAATGGTGCTTTGCACCAAGCAGGCACTTCGCTCGGTGTGGGGACAAACTCCTTAGATATATGTGGTTCCTGGAGGAAGGTTTCACCGACACATTCCAGGCACGTCCGTAACACGTGGGAGATTCTCAGCTGTACATGGCAAGTTATGTTCTCACCTCTTTGTCTTTCTATTAAGATCACCGCTTTTAGAATATATAAATGTTATAAATGGGGGAACAGGCGCAGGGTGGCTGCGTTCTCGGCACGTGTGGCTGCCAGATGTGTGCTGGCGCTGGCACAGCCTGGGAGGGGCGAAGCCCTCCAATATCACTAATAAAGCACTCGGCGCATTGGTTGTGGAAACACTGACGCAGATGAGAAAACCGCAGGGAAGGAATTGTTTGGAGACATGGAGCTGCGTTATCAATTTCTGAGATCTGTAAGAAGAATCAGTTCCCTGATAGCCACTCTGATGAATTTATTTCCTCTTAATCTGTACTGAAATATACATTAAAAAAATTCCTTCTTGTAGAATTCCCAGTGTTACGTATTGTTTCATATGTCATTATTTGTAGAGCAAGAAGTTCAAGATGAGTTTTTTTAATTGGTTCTTTCACACATATCTCCATAGCACCTTGGTAGATACCTGGAATGTCCTACTTGTTTCAAATTATTGTCTAGACAGGTTTTAATTCCAGTCTCACTGTTCTGCAAAATCAGTGGGGTTACATTGTGCATGAGTATTGAATCTGTTCCATTAACAAATTCTCAACAAATGAACGTGGGATTTGAACATTGTGATACTAGGAAACATGGTGGATTTTCACTGCACTTCACCGTTAGTGTGTTTCTATTCGTTATTGTCCCACATAGCTATTAATGGTATCTGTGATCATCAGGTTAAAGCACTAATATGTGCTGATGTTCCTCCATATTTGCCTCTTGACACGTGCAGTAAGTAATTCAGCAAAACGCTGCAAGATGTGCTTAATTTTAGATCCACTCGTTTGGGGCTGGTTGTGCACCCACGTGGTGGCAAAAGCCCAGCACAGGGCAGCAGCCGGCTGGTAAGAGGCAAATTTTGGGAACGCACGTTGGGCAGAGAGCTGCTGGCATGCAGGGACCACGACCACTCAGCTCAGGCCCTCTGCCATCCTTTGCTTCCCTTGTGCTGTTTGATCAATGGGAAAAAAGCCATCGTCCCTCTCTGCTGAAAGATCAGCTCCCGAGTAATGATGTCCAGCTGTACTGACAAAATGTGATTGCTCATCAGTTTGGTTGATGACTTAATCTGGGGCTGATTAGCATCTTGGAGACAGTCCAGACAATCAAAAATGATGCATAATTTTGCTGCAGGCTACGGTTTATTTAACATTTTAGCATCCTCCCAGCTTGTGTGTAGGCACAAGCAGGGAAGGCACTCAGCTGCTGGAGAATGGGGCAGGCCTCAACACTGCAGTGCTGCAGTGTGTGCTGGGCTGGGTTTTAGGAACGCTGACCTGCAGTAGCACCCAGCTCCTGTCTTTGGGATGGGAACAGCGATAGCTTTGTGCCTCTGGTTTGCTGGGGATGTGTCAGTTTCACAGCACTGAGCACCCTGTGCTCACCACAAGCATTGCTCCCAGTCGTTCTGTGCCTCTGAGGCGAAGATAACCCACAAAAGCAATGGAACCCTCCCCCTTCCCACCAGAAGAAGCTGCATCCTTCAGCAGCTGAAGGCATTTTCCATTCCTCCTTGCAGCTTTGAGATCGGCACCCCCCATGAGACTCCTTGCTGCCAGCAGGATGGCAGTGGGGGGGCCCAAAATCCTAGGGCTGCAACTGGGACAGGGTTGAGGAGGCAGCCGGGCTCTCCCCGCCAAGGGTTAAAGCCCAACCAGGGCTGCTGGAAGAGTTCAGTTGTTTTACATTAGGACGGGGCAGCCCTGGCTGCCTGACGTGCTCTGGGACCCGGGGGCTGAGTCCCCAGTGTTAAATCTGCGTAACCGATGCCGTACAACTGGCACCAGCCTTGACCACAAGTGGCCGTTAAAATAAACATCCCCGGGCTTAACTGACAGGCAGACTCAAGGAGAAACAGGCCTGCATGACGGGGAATATTAAATACCCGGCGAGAACCTAACTTCATCAGACAAACGCTCCCTCGGCCTCAATGCGGCTCTGTTCGGGCAGGCCTCGGGCCTGTGCCGCCCTCGGGGGCTCGGGGTGTGTGCCAGCATGTGGAGCCAGCCCTGCGGAGCAAACAGGGCCCGGCCACAGCCGGGGGACAGCCTAGGAGACGTCTGGAGGGAG
The DNA here is from genome assembly GCA_028571105.1 of Tragopan temminckii. Taxonomy (NCBI): domain Eukaryota; kingdom Metazoa; phylum Chordata; class Aves; order Galliformes; family Phasianidae; genus Tragopan; species Tragopan temminckii. The sequence goes on from JAOWBP010004330.1 coordinate 6,507,579, forward strand.
GGCACCCTAAAAATGGCCCTCGGTGAGCCGGCAGCTCGCTCTGCTCCATGCTCTTCAGGGAGCAGTGCCGCTGCTGTCCTGCTGTTGCACAGACCCTGAGCTCGTGCTGGGTTTGCACTCGTTAGGAAAGGAGGTAAAAGGCTTTATGAGAAACGAGGCACTTGGCCTAGGACCACGTTCTTATTTATAACCATGACTTGTACGCCCTCCAATGCAGGACAAGTGTGAGGGCATTATTACGTCCATGGGGACGGCCGGACGACACATTTATTGGGTGGAATTTATTTGTCTGCAGAATTTATTTACTTTTCTTGTAGGAAGGCATAGAAACAAGCTACGCTTACAAAACAAGCGAGGCGATTGCACAAGGGCGGTGCTTCACGGAGCTCCAGGCAAAAGGGTCCGACCGTTCCGGCGTGTTGTGCCCGTCCTGCAGCAGTGCTGCACTCTGTGCCCAAAGGGGAACCACCGCAGTTGTTGAGAACATGCTGTAGAACGTTCCATTCCTAAACGGTGCCTAAAAACACGCGTGGTTATTATTTTAACCAAGGAAGGCCTTGATCAGGCTGGGAATGCGTGTTAACAAACATAACAATCACATCTTTCTATCCAAATGGCCAAAGATGTTTTAGCCTCTTTCCTGGCTTTAGCAGAATTGAGGTTTTCTATCAATTTCTTGCCTTTGCAAGAAGTCACTACTTTAACCTTCTGAAAAAAAAACACAACGTGTTGTTTCCATGGAAGAAGATGCAATACTTAAATGGCTGCAGAGGTGCAGTCCATTGCCAAGAGAGCAGAACTGGCGGCTGGATTCATCCACATCCTTCAGGAGTCTGTTCATCAGCTCCTTGTGGCAAAGGGTTTTCCTGTAAATTATTTTATTTGTCCTAAATTCTTTCGCCCTACATCCTTTGTTACTAGGGAGAAATCTTCAAACAGAGGTAGGCTTTGCTGAGTTTTTGGCTGCATCTTCGGAACAGCTACCTGTTTTTCCTGTTTTGCTGTTAACACAGGGAAGAGTTGCTAATGCTGAAGGTGACACTTTCTGTTTTCCAGACATAGACTTTGGCAGATTTTTTTTTCCCTAGGAAGCAAAGGGATTACTTTTATTCCCTGACCTGTTTACAGCATATTCACGAGCTGTACTCCTTCAGCCCCATAGAAATAGTTAAGTTTTTGAAATACTGTGGACAAAAATGGGCAGAGTAATCCTGGTGTTTATGTTAATGCCGTTTCTAAAGGAAAATGGAAATAAGATAAACCGCATGTTAAAAACAATATATGAAATCTTCACTCTAACTGTGCACGGTCTGTCAGTACATTGGAAAGCAATGTGGCAGAGTTGTCAGGCTTTACTGCTGAAAAATGGGATGGAAGAATGTATGACACAGGATGAGAAGATGTATTAGAAATCTCTATTTTTGTGTCTAAAGCAATGGGGTGAAGTCTTCAGGAGCAGAGGTGTCTTCTTTCTGCACAGGGATGTACTTGGGTGTACTTCTCCGTGGCTCCATACCTGGGCTTTCTGAAGTCTCAGCCTCCTTTGTTTTCACCTTGTGTTTCATGACTAGATTCTAAAGAAAAAATAATGTATTAATCTGGTTTCTTGCTTGCCTTTTGGGTGTTCACTTATGCAATAAGTAGAGCAGACTTCACTGATGTAATTGCAAGAAATCCCACCCCAGCAGACTTGCTCCGGGTTATTTAATGGTTTTGTGATAGGAGTGTTAGGCAAAACATGCATTTCCTTGGTAGTAGCCATCCATTTTTTAACATCTCTAATGGAGTGAAGAGCCAGTTTCTTTTTTTTTTTAATGGAAGCACCGTTTTAAGTGCAGAAAGTGGCAGTTCTTTATGTATACATCCATGAAGATGGGAGCTGATCATCTTCACCCTTTCCAGCCTTGCAAAAACATCTGGTCAGGATGATTGCCAGTCACCACCACACAACAGAGGAGTTAGATCTTCAGCCCAGGCCCCTAAGGTGATGTCCAGTCTACTTTTTATCTGAAATCTCTTGAGAGTTAGTGTTTTTGGTTTTGTTTTAATGCAAAAGTTAAATTCTGTGATTTTTTCCCTCTTTTCGTGACATGAATTGAAGTCTTCTCAGCAATGTTCAGGTGGCTCATAGAGACAACCAGTACCAGGACCCCTTTCACACAACCCTCAGCCCCTCTTGCTCCTTGGATGTTTCATTTGTAATAGTGACTGCTCAAACCAGAGGGCTGTTCTAAACACACTTATTTGAGGCAGATGATGTTCAGCTCTGCCTCTCTCATGTAGTTGGAAAGTTAAACCAGACAGCCTGTGACTCTGAGTTTCCCCTTCTTCCCCTTCAGTTTGATTTGGCGTGCAGCAACGTGGTGTTCCAGTTCGGAGAATTCAAATGACCATCCAGGTAGCGAGTTCCTAATGGCACAATTTACCCTTTGTGAACACATTTCATGAAAGATCTCACTGTTTGTCTCTAGTTGTAATTCTCTTGCGTGAAAGAAAAAAAAACACCCTGTAAATGTCCAGGCTGCCAAACTGCCTAATCCAAACACAGGCACGAGCCGTGGCTTTGCTGGTGTTTGCCGCCCTCTGATTTTGCCTGTGTGTTCCTTGGCCTGGTGCTGAACATCGTATTTATGAGCATGCACCCAAAAAAAGCCCAACTGAAGGAGATACGATTCTGGTTTTAGCAGTGGACTTATAAAAAGGAAAAAGGTGAAGTAATGAAGGCCTTGATGAAAGCAGCCGCAGCACAGCGGAGCAGCGCTGTGCATTGGGGTAGTGAGTGGGGGATTAAACCCCACCTTGCCTGGGTCTCGTGAGCAGGCATAGCATAGGAAAGATGTTCTTCCACCCTCTCTAATGCAGCAGATTTGTCCTTTAAAGCACATCCCCAAAGAGAGAGAATGGACTGCTCTGTACAGTATGGGTCTCAAAGCGTGGTTGGAAAATGGGCACTGCCTGGGTTGGCAATGATTTGCAGTGTGGGGCACCGCATATGGAGAAGCAGATCGCTCATAGCTGTGAGCTGCTTGAAAAATGGCCATGTTGGAGGCTGAACACACACAGAAACAGCCGTCTTTCCAGAGGGGTTGAACCTGGCTTTTCCTCCCCAGGCAGTCACTTGGAGGGCTGGGGAGCCTCCAGCCTCCACAACGCTGATGTCCCATAGACAGAGCCTCCATGAGACCATCAGATGTTATGGCAGAGCCACTCAAAGGTTCATTCTGCATGTCCTGCCTTTCTTTGTGTTCCAGCAGAAGGCTGTGCATCCTTCTTTGGTGCTGTCCCTGCTCTGCAGCCAGGTGAGAGCCAGGCCTGGAGCTTGCGTTGCTGGCAGAGATGGGACTGCAACAGCAGTGACTGCAGCTGATGGGACAGCTGCTGCGAAGAGCTGGTTTTACAGCCCAGTTGGAATCTCAGAAAAACCCTCCAAAAGCAAGTTACAGGAGGCCACTGGGCTTTCTGGCTGCAGGAGGTCCGGGATCTGGCAGTTTCTGATGAGGGCAGAAAGGCAAAACTTAACTGGGCAGCTGCCACAGTGCCTGCAGGTATCCCAGTGTTGGCAGGGTCATAGGGCAGGGGATTGTGCCCCTTAGCACTGTATCCCCTTACTGCACTTGTACTTGGCATAACAGTTTTGTGCAGAGACCTGTAAGACAATTTGCCTGTAAGCCTTCTGCAGAGAGAGCAGGCTGAAATCTGTGCTGTGCTTTGTCCTAATTCAGTGCAAGCTTGTCATTGTATTTTCATGTGGCAGACAGGTTTTCTTCCTCTTCCTCCTTTTCTGACCATCTTCCGTGATGTATGCTCACCTTCAGGTGTTGAAGGCAGTCTGTGACCTAAATCTTAATACTTAAATTCAAATTGAATTTTAAACACTTTCCTGACCCCCTGACAGTTCAGCAGCTCTATCTTTTAGCCTCAGGACACCACTTGCAAAGTGTTTTAAAAGCACGCTAATTTTGATATCATTCCATGGCTGTCTTGTCAATGAGAGAGTGCCAGGAACTGTTTACTGAAAGGTCAGAAAATAGTAGTTCACTGAAAAATCTCACAGATTAATATCATAGTGAAGCTTTGTCAAAGAGATCACTCAAGTCTGGGTGGAACTGGACAGAATTGTCTTCTCTAGATACGCAGCCCAGTGATGGAAGCGTGATATGAGATAAGGGAAGCTCATCCCAGCTTGAAGGCCTTCTTGTGGGACTTTATATCTCTTGCACCCATGATGTACACTGGACTGTTTGTCTATGCTAGTGATACTTTGTTGATTCTGGGGATCTTTGAGGTGCCAGATATCTCAGGGAAATGGGCTGTGGGATCCACAGTATCCCAGCTAGAGTTAATGGCATGGAAGATACTGATCTCTAGAGTGACCCACACTCCTCAGGATGATGTGTTGGCATCCTTTCCTTTGAAACATTTTGTTCTCAGGAAAATAAGGAAATGTGTGAGCCTTAGTGTTGGAAATATTAAGCACTGTCTTCCTCCCTACTGATGATGGAGTGTTGGGTCTCACAGTGATGGTAAAGGCTTGACGTGTAGCTCCCTGTTCTCTCTTTTTCGCTGCTGATCGCATGGCAGGACATAGCCTGTTTGAGGAGCTGTGGGACAGGATAGCTGCTGCCCCTCGTCTGATTTACCAGTTGCTAATAAGAGTATGTGATGGGAGGCGGTAAATCCATTGGTATGCTCATGCACCAAAGCGATCCTCAGTCCTACAGGAGGAAAGACTAAATGAACCCAAAAGTAAGGTATATTAAAAGAAAATGTAAAATGGCAGAGGCCACATGAACTAAGCAGAGGTATTTTCTAGCTGTCTAGTCTAACGTTTGGTATCATTTTTCTCTAGGATTACAGGGGCTTTCACCTCATAAATTTGTGCCTGTTTGAGGTCGTTAATCTTTCTTTACATGTTGCCTTGCAATTTTAGAGCTTTGCCACCATCTGGGATCACATTTTAAATGGAGTTTCCACTCAGTACGTTCCTTTTCATGAAATTATTTATATATAGATAAATATATAATAAATATATCAGGACTGGGTTGTTTTTAAACATTTTCAGTGCTTTCGCAAGGGCTTACCTTGTGTGGAAAAACTTGTCTTCTCTAATAGAGAGCCATAACAGTGACCAATTAAAGGATCACATTTGCAATATGCTCTTAAATGGCAATTTAAAATATTGGTGAGTGACCTGCCTGGTGATCCATAGGAACACGAGCTCTGTCAGAAAGCATTGCTGGGGCTGTGTTGGGAATCATAAAATAGCTTAGGTTGGAAGAGACATCCTGGGGCAGGAGATGCCAGGAAAACCCCATTTGATAGCAGCTCTTTGCCCAAGCTGGGGGAGAATGGGGTGCTGGTGGGCATCCCTGCCAGTGAGAGGTGGGACCTAGGGAAAAGAAGCCCCTTGTCCCAGCACTAATGAGATGGGAGCTTCTTGATAAGCATTAATTGCCCTCAGCTACTGTTTCTTCCAGGCATGCCCTCCAGTCTGGTCCATCCCAAGCCTAGCATGACTCATGTGGTACTGTCCATTAGCAGGATTTTCCCCCAAAGTTGGGAGGCAGTGATGACCCATGGTTGGTAGCACCAGCTTCTGCTGGCCCCACCAGAGCCAAGATGTCTGTTCCTGGCCCCACTAATTATTTTAAAGGGATTTTGAACAAATAAATAGCCTGAACAGTTCAGCAGTTCCTTGTGTAATTTTAGCTCTGGATCCCTCCAAGAATGTACAGAATAAATAGGTGAATCTGTAATACATCCACAATTAACTCTATATACAGCAAGCAGCTCGGAGGCATGCTCTGTAGGAACAGTGTCAATAAACAGGTATGCTGTGGGCCGTGGAAATGTGGTCTTTATTACTGGAGGATAGCTCTGACCAGGAGGTAGGGTGCAGTCTGGAAAAGCAAACAGTGCTGCTATAGATCCTTCTGCCCCCACCCAACTTGCTGGAATTCAAACTGTGCTTTTAGGTGTACCCATGGTAAAATACAGCCCTGTGAGCCAGCCCTGCTCCTCGCCCGATCTGCAGTAAGTTGGGGCTGACTCATGATGAGCAAAGCTTGGCTTCGTAGCTAAATGTCACAGATGTGGCAGGAAGGTTTCACCTACGCTGGTGACTTTGCAAATATAACTTTGGGAACGTGAAAAAATTCCTTGGGATGTTTTATAACGCAGAGGCATGAAATTGCACAGCAGAATTTTCTCCCCAAACCCTTTCCCCTCTGGCATCTGTGGCCGCATGTGCAGCCATCGTTCCCCAAGAAACCCAACACCCAGACGTGAATCATTTCTCTGATTTTTCATGCTTTTAACTTTTCATTGCTGAAGCTTCGCTCGACCGGGAGATCTAGGGACCTGTTTCAGCTTTGAAAAACTTAGACGGAGGGAAGGCTGGGGAAAGGAGTTAAAAATGAAACAGCAGATTTATATATATAAAAAGTAAAAATATATGTTCTACATCTGAAGTTTATTTAGGTCCTTTGGGAGAGTGGCGCGGCACTATGTCTCTACTAAATTGCCAACATTTTATGGTCGTGCTGGCACCGAGTCAAACACACATCTTCTTGGCTTGCACTGCTGTCTTGAAGCAGGCAGATTCCAGTGTGTTTTTCTATGAACTGAATATTACTATTGACTGAACAAGGGAAGCGCTGCCCAGTAAGAACATATAGGTAACTTTTCTTTTTAACAGATCTACCGAAACTTTATTATTTTGATGTTGTCCTGTTGAAGAGCCGACCCCTTGTGACCCACCCAGACATTGGATGTCTGTGTTTGAAGAGAGACATGGCTTTCAGCTTTTTCTTGTGATTTTATTTTGATTGGCAATATATCAGTAATTGGAACGTTTGAAAGGGACTATTTTTAACTGATTAGCTGTTGTGTATGCAAGCGTGCTAGGAGCATGCATGTGGAGACCTGTGTGCATGCATGCATGTATAAAATACACACAGCACGAGTTACAGTTGGGATTTGCACAAGAAACTGAACAGTTTGCTGCTCAATTTCCTTCCTAAGCCCTTGCGTACATGTGTATCTTTGTGCAGAACCACCGTTGTTCATCAATCAAGCTTGCTGCACGTGTAGTGCGCCCACCACAAAGCCTTACAGGCTGGGAAGTAGCAGCTCTCTATAAGCTCCCCGTGATGAAGAAGGGCATTTTGCAAGAGCCGCTGGTTACCGTGCATCACAAGAGATGTTCAGGCTTCAATACAGACACACATCTTCCCACACATAGCAGCAGCTGGGAGTGACCCGGTTTATCTCCTTCCTGCTCGCTGCCTTCTGCTCTCCTGCACGGAGTTGGGAAGCCATCTCTGTACAGGTTTTGGAAAGAGGAGCTTTGATCTGCAGATGCGTAAAGAGGAAGGGTCAAGATCTGAAGCAGAACAGACTGGCAGAGAAACAGCCTGTTGGATCACGTCGATCAAATTACACCCTGCCACGGAGAATCCTTTCTCTTTTCTTTTGGTCCAAAGTGCAAGAGAACTGAGGGCTTTCCTTTGAAGCTGAGAAGATGATTTCATGCCTCAGTGGTTTGGGAAGGTGAAGAAGTGTGCTTTGCAGTTCATCTCTACCTTCCACAGACCTTCAGGAAAACATCTACCCATACCTCTCCACCGGGTTTTCCAGGGTACCACTCTTCTTCACACCCTTCTGCTTGCAGTGAAGCCTTCCTCTCCTCAGACTGCACCAAGCTCATCCTGCTCCTTTTGGCTGAGTAGCTGTGTGCTCTCACCACTTATTCATGTTTGCTCTTGCTCTATTTCCTTTCCTTTTTCAAGATTTTTCTGCAGATAAATGCACTTGCAGTTGAGAGTTTTGGTTAAGTAAGTGCTTTTCAGTGCAAACAAATAATTGTGTCTAGAGTGCATAGGGATATTTATGGCTTGCTTTAATTTTCACAAAGTCACATTTGTGTGACAGGCACCCAGGGTGATAGTTTGAAAGGCTGTCCTTAGAGTTGTTTTAATTTGAAGTCCAAATCAATAGATAACCCAATTTTACTTCATACAAACAATTGAATAATGGATTTTTGTTCACCTTTTTGAAATCAATTCCTTTGTAACTTGCTACTGTTTTTTGAAAGAGAGCTTCAACTTTAGGGTGCTCCCTCTGAGGCTGCAGAAGATGATCTGCAGCGCATGCGAAGGGAAGGAAAGCAGACATCCATCCCTGCAGGGGCGCAGCTCATGTGGTGCATCTCTGCCCTCCTCATTTCTTGTCTCAAGAGTGGAGGCTTGGCTCTTTCCAACTCGATGCTCTCATGGGCACTTTGCCACTCATGGTACAGTATGCCGTGCTCAGCCCTGGCCTAGCAGCGTGTTGTTCAAGGACAATGTGGGATTTGTTTTCATGCACGTGTGTAGGGCAGCTTGGAGATCTCCCTCAGCTGAGATGGGGTATCTGACACAGCTTCAGTATTCTCTCAGAGTTTGTGTAATGCCGTGCCAATGGGGAGGCTGAGAGGAGAGCCCGCGTGCATTTACAGTCCCAGAGAAGAGCATTTGCTCTGGTATATAATAGCCTTCTGTTGGGTTTTAGTAGCGTATAGTTTAGTAAATTAGGAGTCTTCAGGTACTTAGCGCTTTAATGGTTCTCACTAAGAACATAATTAAACCATAGACCCCTTAGGGAGAAAAAACAGTTTATTGTGCATATTTTTAGAATCTGTTACCAGCCCTCATAAAACCTGGTAGAGACAAGCCAGAGAACATGCCATAGCTGGCGACCCAGCATGCATTTATCACGGCCAGCAGCCCCGCCGAACATCGCGCCGAAGTCGCACGTCACAAATCTGCCCTGTGAATTATGGAATTAATTTTCCCCAATCTTGTTTCAGAACTCGTTTGCAGTGCAGTTTTTCTCTGGCTGCCGGAGGTGTGAGGCAGGCAGGTTTATTGTATTGTACCTTGTGTTGACACATAAAGCCAGTTTTTGCTAATTGTTTTTTTATTTAAAAACGTTTTCTGCTGTGCAGGAGTACCCAGAAACGTGGCTGCTTGGAGGCTGTGCTGAGCATGTCCCTGTGCACCGTCCTCGGCCTTGTTTATTCAGTTGCATCTGAGCTGGTGCTGCATTTTTCTGTGTCAGGATTTCACCATTCCCCGTGCACAGAGCTGCTGGCTGCTTCCTAGGCTGCTACTCTTTGTGGGGCAGCCGTGAACCAAAGTGCAAAGCTAAAAATCCTCTGTGAAAGGAGCAGGATAAGAGATGATGGAATGCATTTCCCTCCTCCCAGGCTATGACAGTCTTGTTGGAGGACACAATTGCACCAAGAGGCGTTCAGCACACTTGTGCTTTGCAGGTCCCCCTGAGTACCCCAGCAACCAGCAGCAAGCTTTCCCAGCATTGCCCCTGGCTTTCACACAGTTCCCCAGCTCTGTGCTCCAGCCTCAGCAATGAGCAAAGCCGGCTTTCTCCCTGGAAGCCCACGCTGTGCTCACAGCATCTGGAAGGCATCGGGAGGAACACACACACGCAGCGCTCGCCGCCCGCACCCTCCCCCTGCAGCTGCTCCACTCCGTGCTGGGACACATGAGATGCTCCTCTCTCCCCATCTTTTGCTCACCTTGGAGGTGTAGAGAAAGCAGCTGCTGCAGTAGGGAGGAAGGTTCCTGGCTGATGGCGCAGTACCTAAAGGAGGGCTGTAAGAAAGAAGACAGACTCTTGAGCATGGTCTTTTGTGATAGGTCAAGGGGAAATGGTTTCAAACTAATGGAGAGGATGCAAGAAGAAAGTTGTTTACGCTCACAATGGTGAAGCAGTGGTACAGGGTGCCCAGAGAGGTGGCGGTGCCCCATCCCTGCACACACCCACAGTCAGGCTGAACTCTGAGCACTGATGGAGCCGTGGGTGTCCCTGCTCAGTGTAGGGAGTGGAACCAGATGGCCTTCAGAGGTCCCTTCCAACTCAAACCATTCTGTGATCACTTAATGCTGCTTTTTGTCCCCGCTAGAGAAGAGACTTCTCTTTCTGTCCCTGACAGGGATGATGCCTGGGGTGACAGCCCACAGCAGCAGAGGGGCTGCAGCTGACCTGGCAAAGGAGCAGCCCCACTGGTCCATTTGTCAGCATCAGGCTGGAGCAGGCGCACATACAGCTGGGGACACTGAGTGGCATGGTCAAGAGTGGTCTTTAGTTTGAAATAAAGCAGCAAATCCTGATCAAATGTGCAACAACTCGGTGTGATCACACTGAGATTTAACTCATCTGTAACTACATGTGTGATTGCATGTGTAATACAGCCCATTCTTCCTGGTCCTGGGCTGGAAGTGCTGCTTGCACAGAGGAGTGTGCAGGCTCTCCTCCCCAGCACATGGGAGATGGGGTTGTGTGAGCATGAGTGCCACTTTCAAACAGCTCCTCTTGGCCTAAACATTGCAACCTGTAGGACTGTTATCAAGGTCAGCTTAGCTTAACACATTTGAGAAAAAATCAGTCAAAGAAGCCTGACTGAAGTCAGTTTTGGTTACTGCACTTTAGGAAAAAAAGATAAAAGAATGAGGTCAGTTTTGGTTATTGCACTTCAGAAAAAATAAGTGAAAGCAGCCAAGAAAGCAACCTGCCTTTCTGGAAGGGTGAAAGCATTTCTCAGCAGCTTGTGCTGACGGTATGAAGTCTCTCGATGAGCTTCCCCAGAGCTCTGGGAGCCCCAGAGCCATCGTGCAGGCACAAGGTAACCGGAACCGGGGCTGTGGTGGCAGCAGGGCCGCGTCCCCCTGGGCTGGGGGGGCTCTGACCCCCACCCCCACACCAGCCGGGACCCCGCAGCGCCCCGTGACCCCACCGCTGCTCCATCCGCTGCCGCTGTCCGAGGAAGGAAGGATGCGGTCTCCTGTCCTAAGGGGTTACAGCAGCCTCCAGCCCATGGAAAGCAGCACATTTATTAGTCCCAGCTTCGCTAATGGGGAATTACAATAGTTGTGGGATTTGGCAGTGGAAGCATGCTCGATTGCCATGCGTAGTGCAATATTTTCCCTGTTTTGTTTGTAGTTTTGATTTAGCTACAAATAATTTAAAGATGTGTTGTGTCTCCTTCAATTAAAACTTGCCTCTTCATCCTCTCTGTTTTTCTGACAGAGTTTTAAAGCAATCCTAGTGAGTTTGAGCTTGTCAGACATGCTAAGGTAAATTGTTAACTCCTTTCTTTTTGGTTTATATTGCAGCATTTCTGAGGGCTGCTGCTATTAACATATCACAGCTTGCTGCCTTTGTAAAATTTGCAGCTTTGTTGTACTGGGTGGAAGATCTCCCTGCATCAAAAAAATTCAGAAGAATAATATTGTCACACAGCCAGCATGTAAATACCTTAAACCAATATAGCATGTTTAGAGGAATTAGACTTTCCTCTCCCGAATTATGATTTTGGAAAGCAGCTCTACCACCACATTTATTTCAAATTTAAACATTTTGAAAGAGTATCTCTGAGGGTTTTGAAATCTGGTTCCCATTCCTGTCTCCGTTTGACCTCCTGTGTGACCCCAAGAAAATCTTTTTCTCTGTTTCTGGATCAGCTCGGTTACTCTCCCCATCTCTTGTGCTTCTGCAGAATGATTTAACATCCATCGGTGTGGAGCTACGTGCCACATGGCAGTATTAAATGAACAGGGGTTCAACTGAAGATAAATGATTTGGGTTATGACAAAAAGGAAGAAGATTAACTCTTGTTTTCTATTAGATGTGCTGGCTTAAAAATTCCCGGGTTTTGCATGAAAAAAGTCTTGATGAAGTAATTTCCTCTAAAATGAAAGGAGCGCAGGGAAGGGAAGGAATGACCCCACAGTTCTGTTGGAAACCCAGCGATGCCCTTGGGCTGGGGCTGACTCTGTGTTTTTATCTTTCAGACCCAGCCGGTGCCCAACCCCATCGCCTACTTCATGCACCGCTCACCAGGCTGGTTTCATCAGTTCGAGACGCTCTTCAACCACTTCATCGAGCTGGTGGTGCCCTTTTTCATCTTCATGGGACGAAGGATGTGCATGGTGCACGGCGTTCTGCAGATCCTTTTCCAGGTGAGATGCTCCTGGGGTTGCTTCCTAAGGTCCCATCTCCTCCCAGCGCACGACTGGGGTCTCCATGTGAGCTGCAGCCGCATCCCTCACACCACTCCAGCACCTGCAGTGGAACGCTGGGTGGCAGCGAGGTGGTTGCTGTACCCATGTTTCCAAACTGGAGCAGAGGAACTGTTGCAAGAGCCGGGTCAGGAGTTCAGGCTCCAATGAGTCAGAATGATTCAGAGCTCTCACAGTTGGCTTTGGGGTGACTCGCGCTGGTGGGGCTGCCCTGGGTGTATTGCTGGAGAGGTGCTCCCTGGCCTCTGCTTCATTTTTCATTCATGTGGACAGCAGAGAAACATTGGCACAGGACAAGTGTGCCGGGGCTGATCCTGCAGTGGCCAGGAGGCTGTGGTTGGTCAGGATGAATCATAGAATGGCTTAGGTTGGAGAGGACCTCAAAGATCACCCAGTTCCAACTCCTGCCATAAGCAGGGCTGCCACCCACCAGGTCAGGCTGCCCAGGCCCATCCAGCCTGGCCTTGAACGCTTCCAGAGATGGAGCTTGAATACTTACAGTTTCTCTGAAAGTTGATATTTATGGACATCTTTTTCTGTTTGTTTGTTTTTTTATATATTTAATATTTAAGGGCTGTTCCGTATCTCTGAATTTGAGTTATTTGGTTTTGTCCTGTTTTTTACAACCATCAGATTTACTGAGTTTAGATTCATAGCAAAAATCCTTTCTTCAGAAATTAATGACGTTCGTGTTTCAGTTGTGGGTTGTTTTTTTTTCACATGAAATAAATAAGTGTGCAAAAGTTAGGGGAAAGAAGCTCCTGAACACGTACTTTCCAAAACCTCATTTCATTTCTCTCTTCTGAGCCCCAGGGTAACTGAAAGCCCCAAGCGAAGCTGCGCTGACGTGCAGCAGCACAGCTCCCACTTACTGCAGCCTTTGTTCAGTATCACTCCAGCGTCGTGAAATTCATATGCTGTAGCTGTTACTGCTTCCTGTAAATACGTGTGATGATTAAACTGGAGAACAGCTTATAAACTCTATTGGTAAACCACAAAAATGCTGATCAGATTTTAAAGGGCTGACATAAAAGCCGCGGGATTTGTGCACTCACAGAGGAGCCCGCTAGCTCCCCTGCTTCCCAAGCACATAGTATTGAGCTGGGTACCAGCAAACACACAGCGTGGAACCTTGATTGCTTGGCACAGCTCTTGGCACCAGGTTTTGCTGTAGTGGGGGCTTGGGGCAAGGTGAGGGCAGCTGCTTCTGCACCATGGGCAGAGCAACACATCCTTTGTCAGCTGCTCCTTGGGAAGAGAACGGGGTGTGGGGATATAGCTGATGGAAACTGGATTAGTGAATGGGAATTGCAAGTAGGAATAGTTCTGCACACGAAGAAGCGTAGGGAGGATGACAGTGACTCTTTCTCAATGCAGACAGACTCAGAGAGGACCAGAGTGCAGCATGGTGAGTGGCCTCTCGGAAAACAAAGATTTGCAGTCCTTGGCACGGCTGTGCAGCCTCAGAGTTGTTCTGCTCTGCTCTGCTCAGTTCTGCCTTGATAGAAAAATAGTAGTTTAATGGACTGTGACGATGCTGCTTTGTCTTCACATCTCTGCCAGTGAAACTTGCTTTCCCAAATCTTGAGCTGCTCACTCGTGCCTTCCTTGGCTGCTCAGCGCTGGGCTGGTCCTGTGCTGCGGGGCCCTAACGAGCAGCACTGCTGATTGCGTGCTGGGGACTTCAGGCGAAGCCATTGGGATCTGAGAGAGCAAACTGCATCCAGTAGAGGCTCATAATGACATATTGTAAATGCATGCATCTGAGCACCCTTTAATTGGTGCTTTATTGATAGTTTGCAATTACTAACTTATTTCTATCACGAGTGGAGTCTGCAAAGGCAAAAAAGGGTCCCAGTGTAAAATGCAGCTCTGGTGCATTTATAGCATTTCAACAAAAACCTGTTTATTTAATATTTACTGCCCTTTTCTTCATTCAGAATGACTTTTATTGACAATACTTCTGCTCTGCAAAGGAAGCAATAAAGTTTAATGTTGATATACCACTTAATTCTGCTTTTCAAGATTTGAATTGACATTACATGCAAGTTTTATTGGACATTTTATAATTGTTATTGGAGTCATGGTGGCTAGGTTGAGTAAGTGTATTTTTCCAGATTCCAACTGGCCTGGAGAATATTGCTTTGTCAGGAGCCCAGAAAAAGTCATGCTTTTAAGAAGTCGTCTTTTTTTTTTTTTTTTGTAATTCCAAGTGTGAACTTACTGTTCTTTCCCAGTTCACCTTTGCAAGGAAGAAGGCTCAGTGGGATTGCTGTGCAGTTATGCCCGCGAGGCTGCAGACTCAGCATGTCCTGCTGCTGCTCTATGTGCACTGGTGCTGCTGGGAGCTCAGTGCTGTCAGTGGGAGTGTGGTTCGGGTCTGCTTCTTCCCATCTGAGTTCTCCATAACTTGAATTTCCAGAAATCTTCCCATTTGGCTGCTTTTTTGATCTCAAAAATCAAGGAGTGTGTTGAGTGCTGGCCAGTTCCCATTCGAAAAATCATTTGCTGTTGTTAACCACTGGGCTGGAGAGAGAGGGCTTTGTGATGGGTGTAGCTTTTGCAGGACATCTGTATTCGGAGATGTTCTCGATCAAATCGCAGTGCCCAGAGCACATTTGCCAGGATCAAAAGTGGGCTGAGAGAAAACATCAGCCAAGGATTCAATGCAGCATGTCCTGGCCCTGTCAGCAGTTCGTGCCCTGTGCTCCTGCTGCATATCCTCAATACCAGCCATTCCCTGCTCCCGAACTCCAGCCTGCATGGGCTAACATCATTCCTGGAGCTTTGTGCTTCCTTTGGTGTCTGCTGAGATCCTCCACCCTGGGCTTTCTCAGATGCAGAGCAGCACACTGAGCCCATCCCATCTGCAGGAGCCTGCTCAGGTCTCACCTTTTAGAAAGGTATCAGCAGGTGATGGTGGCAAAGCCTCTCCTTTAGACTGCATGCATTTAGAAAGAAACGTTAGGTGAATGCAGCCAGTTAGAAAGGATCTCCAATCTAAATAGGTAGCATTGTTTCAAAAACACATATTCTAGCATTTACAGTATGTAGAAATCCAAATCTGAAATAGAGATGAAAGTAAATGAACATGTAACTTTTCAATATCGTTGGGGATTTATTGTAAGCAAGTTTTGTAAGCCAGACTTGACGTGCTGAGCAGCACTGCTGCAAATTGTCTCTGCCAGGAATGAAGCTAGAGAAGAGAGTTACAGCTCAGCTCATCTCTGCTTGGGTCTGCAGCAGATGTCCAGGTTGAGCCTCAGAAACCTCCAAGTATGCCTAAGTTGGAGTTCGCCTCTTGCTCACATTATAACCAACAGTCTTCAGAGTTCGTGAGAGTTCACTAAATTCTGAAAGCTCTTTGCTGCCTTTTATTGCAGTGCTTGTAGAGAGCACAGATGTATTTTGAGCCAGGACTGTGTTCATCGAGATGCTCATGTTGGGAATTTAAACCTAACCTCGTTAGGTTCAATCTTCCAGCACCAGGTTTGGGGTTTCAGACACCCTCTCTAACTCACATAGAGGAACTTGTTTTCACTGCATGTGCCTGCGTGGTGACTGTTGAATGTGATGTCACTTAATGGGCTGGAAGTGGAAGAGTTGGGGAAATCCAGTTGTCTCCAGATGTTTGGAAACTCACTGTACAGTTGATACAAGGTGGGCAGAAAGCAGAGGCTGTTGCGTGTCATGGACATGGGAACGCTGCAGGAGGTTGGAGCAGCTGCCAGTAAATGTTTTACAACTGAGTTCAATGGATGGTTCTTTCGTTCAGGGTGCAGTGATATCAGTAGGCTGATTTTGTAGCAGTGTTGGGATCTGAGCAACAAGATATACATGTAGATCTGAAGCACCCCAAAATTCATGACAAATCACGACCAAAATGTGATTGTTAGCATGTAGAGATGGAAGAACTCTAGAATCATAGACTCCTTTGCGATGGAAGGGACTTTTAAAGGCTGTCTGGTCCAAGTCCCTGCTCTGAACACGGACACCCACAGCTCCATCAGTGTTCAGAGCCCCGTCCAGCCTGACTGGGTGTCTGCAGGGATGGGGTACCACCACCTCTCTGGGCACCCTGTGCCATTCCTCGCTGCCCTTAGCATAAAGAAAATCTTTCTTATATCCAAGAAGAGGTCTTAGAAATGGTCCTAGACTTTCTGGAGGCCACAGGTGAGGTTTGGATGCTGTTATTCTAGTTTCTATAAGACATCAAGCTAGAGCCCTAATGAGCTCATTGTTTTAAGGAAAGGAGGGTGGAAGTACTGAATGGAGAGAGGAAAGTCCTTGCCCTGCTCACAAACCAGGTGCCATCAGGTAGAAGACCCTTCCACCAACCCATCACCCACATGGGTCCATCCCTCCGCCCACCACCCACAGCCAGCATCAAGCACGAGGGTCCGGGAGTGAAATCAGAGAGGGTGCAAAACCATCTCCTTGCTGCTTTGTGGTTGTTTCGCTGTTCTGCGTCGCTGGCTCCTAAAACCCTGAAGTTGCATGTTTTTCACGATGTCTAACACACAGCTTACACCAGCAAACGTATTTCTTGGCTCCTTAAGGCAGGCTGTAAAATTACACTGCTTGGCAAACGAGTTGATGAGGGGAAGCCTGAGGGAAGCCAAAAAGTGAGGAGAAAGCCACCTTGCCCCCATGAGCTGGCAGGTAGTGCTGGATCCGAGTGCTTGTAGGGCCGGCACAGGAGGGGCTGAGGTTTTCTACAGCCATGGAGCGGTTTCAGCTGAGCCAGGTGGGAAGGAGCTTCAATATCACAACAGTAAAATAAATAAATATATAGTTTATTACAAAAAAAAAATAGTAAGTGGAAAGTGTAAAGCTAGCACTGTTGGAAAAGCAGGATCATTCCTTTGCTTCTAGGGAGCTGTTCTGGGTAGTAGTCATGGTTTGGGATTTCCAGGGTTTTAGACCTCAAATCACTTTGGATTCAAATCAGATTTGGGGGCCTGATCTCTTCCATGGCCCCTGGAAACTCCTGGCACCTTCTGCATGGAGCATCCTCATGCAGCTTGGGAGTTCAGGAGGTGCCAGGGGCATCAGTGCTGGGAAGGGATTGGTGTAAAGCAGAAGTTCTGCTGGAGCCTCAGGGCTACCACCAGTCCCCATCCCACAAAGGCTTGGCACTGGGTGTAATTCAGGGCTGTCCAAGGGTGTTTTCAGCAGGAGCCATGTGTGAAAGGCAGAAATGACAATGCCAAGAGCAAAGCTGAATTCCAAGCTTGTGGAAAGGAAACATAAAAGCCCTCAGCAGCCAAACCCCTCAGTCTGATTCAGAGCGCTGACCAACTAAACCCCTGGGGCAGCTCTTGGGTCGGTCCAAAGCACTGTATTATGGAAGCAGCTGCTTTACGAGCTGGGGGAGGGCCAGGGCCCCATGAGAGAACTGGGAAAGCACCCTGCTTGCTGCTTTGCTGGGCACTGCACTGGGACATATGTCCCTGTCTGTGATGGAGACACTCAGAGAGGGACAGAAAGGCGTTTTCATCATTTTCCTGTCTTTATTTTTTATTATTTTAAAGCAGAAAACAGTTGCTGAATAAATATCTATATTCTTCTATTTTTTTTCTCAGCTTGGACAAACCTCAGCCTCCTAAAGATTTTAATGCAGGTGATCGTTTTCCCATCTCTCCAAAGCTGTGCATGGGAAGCGAAGCAGGGGTTTTTCCCCTCTTTCTGGGGAGGACCAGCCCCCCCACTACTGCCACTGCCATGCTGTGAGACCTTAGAGGGATGAACAACCCCTCGAGCCACACACACGCAAATTAAATCAGGCTGCTGCAGTGCCACAGCTGCAACATATTGTGTTGCTAAGTTAGGAGGTAGCAGAGGTCACAGCAGCAGCCCAGATAGAAGGAACAAAAATTAAACAGCTCCCCCACCCCTTCCTTGCAGAAAGTGTCTGAATCAGTGTTTGTTTTCACTTGTCAGATATGAGCTTGGTTTTGTTCTTTTTCTTACACTGGTGTAAGTCAGATGTGTCTCCAGGAGGACCGTCAGGGTTGCACAAACCCCAGGCTTGCGTCAGAAGAATCAGACCCCTCATTTCTGCTTTAGTTACGCACCTATAGGGTATTTGCACTGCTCAGGAAGTTGTTTGTATTTACTGGCACAGAGTAGTGTAATGTCTGTAGGAACAGCGTGTGTGAAAATAAAGCTGCTGCCCCATTTGCCCTGTGTGCCAGCCCAGGGCTGCTGGATGACGTGGGCAAGAGGCAGAAAACTCGTGCATCCGCCCTGCAGATCGGCAACATGAACAGACTTGAAGACCGCAGAAGAGATGCAGACAGTATTTCTCCATGCAGTGTCCCCAGGTCTGCCCCTAATTTCACTTGCAGCAGAGCAGCTCCATGGTGGCACATCTCCAGCAAGGTCAGGTATGAGGGAGCACGGTCCCCAGGGCTGGTGGCTGCGGTCCCAAGGCAGGGCAGGCAGATGGTGGATGTGTAGTCCTGAAAGTCCAAATTGCGTTGATTTTGTTGTGGTTTAGAAAGCAACAAGAAACAGAAAACGTCTCAGGAAAATTAACAATAGAGCATTAGTTTGCTGCTAGGGGAGAAATGGTCCACTGGAAAATAGTTTTATAGCTCAATTGTTTTAAAATCTGGCTTGGATTCGGGTCTGAGATGGAGAATGAAAGGAGAGCATTTGAAAAAGTTATTGGGAACCCTGAAGCTCTGTGCTGGGACTATGGTGGTCACTGCTGCAGCCCCAGGTCCCTGGGACTGGCCCTGTGTGCCCATCCCTGTCCCCTCCATCCCCATCCTCAAGCAGCAGCAAAACAAAAGGCATGGGAAATCAAAGGAGCTGCAGGCCAGATTTTCCATTGCATTTAAATCCCTTTAAATTAAATACCAAGCTGTTTAAAAAAAAAAAAATAAAGGTCCAACTTAGGCAGAACCCAAACCATTTAATCATTCTTATATTTGATTTCACATCCATGTGAAATAATAATATCTGTCACAAGGCGAGGCTGCCATACCAGACACAAGAATACCAGTGCATACCACCTCAAATCAGTAAATAACACTGCTCGTATAATGGTGTCTGGTATTAGTTAGCAACAAGTTTAGCTCTTGCATTTTGCAGTAGTCAGAGTGACTTAGAAACACTTACTGTTAGCCATAGGAGTGCATTTAATTAGCTTCTGATTCAGGGGGCTGGGGGCTTTTCTTTTTTTTTTTTTTTTTTTTTTTTTTAAATCATTAAATAAAGTGTCACCCCTAGCCAGTGCTGTAAACTCTATTTTGATTGTGGCTGCAATAACCCCTTTGGGCGTCATTCAAATTGTACTAAACAGTTTCTGGAGAGCGCTGGTTTCTCTCAAAATAAACCAAAGTCCGGCTTTGACAAGCTCTAATGAAAAACAAATTGTTATATTACTTAGAAAAATAATTTGAAGGAAGTCTGAATTAGTTGTAAAGGTGGAAAAGGTTCAGCTACTTGAAAATAGAAATTTGGAAGGTATTTATTTTAACCATTAAGCCAGCGGCCTTGAAATACAGCCTTGTTTGTTACAGAATGCGCCTAACGAGAGACATGAATCATGCTGTTAATCAGTATGGGAACTTGATTAATTGGAAAGGGGACCGTCAGTGACTCCAAAAGGCGGAGTCTCCTGGCAGCGGTCTGACACGGAGCCCTGGAGCTGGTGTGATTTACCATCAGTCATCCTGCTGGCACTCGGAGAGGAGCTTTGGAGGGATCCCACAGCCTTGGGTTTGTGGGTTGTTGTTTTTTTTAAACTGAAAATAAAATGTGGTTCTTTGGGATGCTGTCAGCCTTCGGTTGTGTTCGGTTGTCCTTGAGATGTGCTTTGTGCAGAGCGGGGCTGCGCCTGCCTCAGAGGCTCTCATTGGGATGGCCCAGGCTCCCGTTGTCTCACCTTTGCTACTGATAGTGGTTTTGCTTATTAAACCTGAGAGGCAGCTTTTACACCCAGCTATGAAATCGGATTTGCATGGGAGGCCCCAGCGATGTGAAGTGCGGCCATGGTTATAAAATCGCAGCAGGAAGGCCCGTATTCATTTTCACTGTTGACTGGGGCACTTGGTTTGGGGGCCAGGAAGAGCTTGAGTGAGTTTGGCCATCCAAAAGCCCTGCTTGTGTTTCACATCAATGTGAATTTGCTCACAGGATTTGGCTTCCCCACTGCAGGGCTATTTCAGCTTTGTTTCGGGCTCTCAGTGCCGGCCCGGTTCGGCCCTGTCGGTGTTACATCCATGCTGACACCGGGCTGCAGGCACCTGGGGACTGCAGAGGTAGCCCTTGTTGTCAGGTGCCTTGCTGAGCCCCTGCATTCAGAGATCACAAGTCAAACCCCAAATTGCAGGGCCTGCTTCAGTATAATGCAACAGACTGTGATTGCCCTTTGCGTTCATCCTGCCTTACAGCCTGTCAGGGTGCTCGTTCCCATTTGCTGTGTAGGCTGTTCTCTTCGCACTACATGAACACCTTCCAGAGCCGTATTAAATGACATGGCCGACATCCACACATGTGGGCCTGCCTTTGCCAAGGGAAGAGCTTGTGGAGCACTTAGGCTCACAGGGCTCTAGGGCAGGCTTGGTTTTTGTTTTTCTTTCCTGTTCTAATTTTACATTTGATTTTTAAGATTTCTCTGAGATTCAGAATCCTTGAGTTTGCAGTGCTGTAGCAGAATTCCAGGTGGTTGGGCTTGAAGAGAAAAATCAATTACGGTGATGTTGTCAGTATAACTATATGAGTTGGCAAGGCTGCAATAGGTTCAGAACATCTGCACTTTCCAGATGTGATTCGCTCTGAACGATGCTGCAGCATTTGTGTCCAAACAAGGATGGGAGATAAAGTATGTGTTGCACATGTGATTGCATGTATGTGTAAGGTATGTATAAAGCATTGTCTAATAAGAGCCAGACCGGCTGTAAACCAGAGATGTTACTGCGCGCTATGACACGATCTTGAACATGTTCTGTTGTTATATTTCCAGTGATGATTGTTTATTTCTGTTTAGGTGTAGCTGCTAATGCTAACTAAATCATTATGATCCATCACATTGCACAAGCCAAAGCACTCACCCATTAATATGTGTCAAGTGTCTATTTAAGCCGTAGACTTATACAGTTTCAGAGTAATGGCTTTAAGCAACAGTGAAGCTCTTCCAAGTTTAATCACATTGAACCGTATTCGTGATTTGAACCAGTCACACTGCATCTTCCCAACCCTCGGCTCCCCCCAGGTCTTTGCTAATTGTCACATTGCTTTTCAGCAGTGTAACTGCGGTGGCGTTGGGGTTTTGGTTTCTCTCCCCCTACCATCTAGATTGCAAGGACCTTTAAATAATGTTTTATATTGAAATCTAAAAAAAAAAAAAAAAAAAAAAAAAAAAAGATACATCAGAATATTCTAACTGGAAACAGATGGCAGATTATGAACTTTTTTTTAATGGGAATTTATAATAGATGTATTCTGAAGAGTCATTTAATAGTGTCAAATACAGACATGTGAAGACAGAATATGCCCATTTGAGAAGTGGAAGCGGCGGGGAGTGGGCTGTTGCCTTTGGTGCATTTTCTCAGGTTTGAGAAGGATTTTGCTGTGTAGTTAACAGCTACAGACAGCTTGCTTGGTTGAAACCAGTGTATCTCAAGTCCACTGAGACCATCCTGTGTGCCTGCATGATACCTAGTATCTTCCCAGGTCGTCAGTTCTTTTGTTGTTCTTAATTTGCAAATTAAAGTAAGTTGTTTTCTGCCAGGTTAAATTGGGTTGTTTTTTATGCACTTGAGGTTATGTGGATAATTTGGTGTGTATACACCCTACATCAACTGATCAGGGACATGAGTCTTACCAGTATCCCTTGCACAAAGATTGAATGCTTTTACTTAAACCCATTAAAATGAATCCTGTGCACTTCCAGCTTAAGGACAAAACACTGAAACGTGTTGTCCACACTGCTTAAGGATAGTGGTGAGGGTGGATTTCATGGTGTCCTGCTTCAGTGAAAATAACTCATTAGCTTGTTCTGGGCCAAGTTGCTAGCTTTAATGTTTCTCTGTAATGATGCTGCCTCCAGAGAGGTTTTATTTTGATTTGGAAGTGTTGGGATGAGGATGCAGCCCTGAGATGCTTTAGCCCACACGCAGTTTACACAGCTGTATTATCTGATTCCCTAGGCACCTCCAAAGGCATTATCTCTTTGGAGATGCAACAGCTAGAAATTGCAGGAAACCTGTGTCACTCAGTGCTTTCATCTTCCTGTAAAAACAGGGCTTTCTTGGAGCCAGTGACTCAGAGCAGTCTCCAATTGGTGCGAGATGCTCCAGTGTACAGTGCCTGGCTGGCAGCTTCCCACCGGCAGGATGGGGTCAGCAGCAATTCCAGGGGCTTGGCAGACCACAATCTCACTTTCCCTGACTGCAATGCTGTTGGCATTCTGCAAAAGGACAGGTTCTGTCTGCTGCCATAAACTGAGTCAGTGGCTGATGTCAAGTTCCACATTACCTCGCCCCAGCCAGTGTTTGTGTCACGGCACCGCACTGCAATTGCTTTCTTCCAAGAGACTCTTGGGATTTAGTTTGGTCTCTCCCAGTAGCACACAGAAGGTTTGTCTGTCCGTAGGAGGTGTTCTTCATGCATACAACCCACTTTGAAGATGGGCTAAGCAAAACAGGAGCAACATAGGTTTGTTCTGGGATTGGTGTCCATATGGAGTTATTCAGAAAGAGCTATGGCACTTTAAGTTTACACCCTACTTTAATTAGAAAAACTTGCAAGCACAGAGAAACCCTAGAGTTATGCCAGTTTTGCTGACTGAGACAGCTAGTGGCCTATAACAATGTTCCCTGCTCATCACATTGGCACTTCTCGTGACTTTTGCTTATGAGAGATGAAAGAGAAAATCCCAGAGGCTGATTCATTCAGCTAATAAAGATCCAAGGATCTGAGCCCTCTAAAGCTTGAAAAGCTTGTTTCTATCTCTGAAACATGTTGTCACTGAGCTGATGCTAGTTAGCTGAAACATCCATGTGTGCATAGCACAGAATTACAGAAGCCTTATACCCAAGGTAGTGCAGTGGAACTGTGGAGAAAGTCTATTAGGAATGCACACGAAATGAGCAGTAACTCCTTAGAGCAGTTTGGAAATGTTCAGTACAAGACTATGACCTGTGTAGCATAGCAGTTGGGTTTGCTAAGTCCCATGGATTGATTTCTTTCACTTAGCAAGCAAGGAAGCAGAGAGGAGGGTGAGGATGCTCATAGAGGGGCAGTAACAAATTCAGAGCGCAGTCAACATAAAGTTAAAAATGTCTTCTGTAAAAACAAATTGTACTGCACTGTTTGTTTGGATTGGGAATTAGTATGGCAGGAGTGGACAATGGGAAAGGGGCAGGGATTGCTTTTATTGCATCAACAATGTCATTTATTCCATAACCAACACTTGAAAACCAGTTCTAATCCCCGCTCAAATCCCTGTGTAGTCACAACAGTAAATCTGCCAGTTCTCAATCAAAAGCTGGTCAGTACTGCAGCCAGAAACCTCAGAAGGGAGCAAAGCCAAGGTAGAAGGGCCCAGGATCTGGGGGAGGGAGCACTGTGAGACCCAGTGCACCCAGATCAGCCCTGCTTTGGTGATTTGGTTGGCAGGTGGGCCAAGATTTGGCTTCTGTCTCCACAAAGTGTTCAGGGACAGCAAGAAGGTCCTAAAGAAGGATGGAGATCATTTTCTAATGGCTGTTTAGAAGAAATACAACTGTAGATACAAACCTGAGTTTCAAAACGTTATCCATTCTACATCCCTTTGCCCATCCCCTTCTCCACCCAACACAAAGAAGTGAGCAGCTGGAGACCCCTGGGGCTGTGGCATACCTCTGGTCCCAGTCACCATCAGTGCAGGGGGATTTTGGTGCCTGCAGGGCTTTTCCTCTGGCCCCGGTTACTGATGACTGGAGCGCAGTGCAAGGGGAGGGAGATGTTTTTATGGAAATCTGTACCTCAACCGTCTTGGCAGCCAAACTTAAATGGCTCCAGTCTTTTGCCCCCAGCTTCATGTTTATGGTCAATCTGAAACTCCACCTGTGATCACCACATGCGTCCTCGGCAAGACTGCAGTAAATTAAAGCACAACAGGGAATTTTAAGAAATACATCCTCTTCCTTCTTGGAGTCAGGTTACATCGACCTCCAAACATCTGGACTCAGTGTCTCAGGGCTCCCAGAGGTTCTGCCGTATTAAAGGTTCATCTGCCTTTGTTACATTCCCGGCCTTTTCCCTTCCTCATTGCCTCTACTTGATTGAGCGTTGCTTTTAGTGTGGCAGGCCCTCTCTGTGACTGATATTTTATATCCAGTGTGTAAAATGTGTGATTGAATTTTGGTTATCTGTTGCCACTGATAAACGCAGATGCATTGCCCATCGCCATTCAGTGTGGTTGTGAGAGGAGACTAAAATTAAGCACGCTCCTATTTGTTCAAAAGTCTGAATTCCTTTCTTCCCTTTTGCTCTCATGGTCTTCAATGTCTTTTCCAACATTGATTCTATGATTCTATAATTCTCTCTGCTACTGAGTATTGTGGGATGTCATATCACCAACAACAGAGCATCATCATAACATTAGTGCCCAAATGTGGGCTGTGATGCAGTCAGACATGTTGCCAACTTACAACAGTGAAATGCAGCATCTCATGGCAATCCCCCATTCTCACCCGAGGAGGGGAACATCTCTGCCTTCATCCCCCTGGCATCCCAGCCCTGGAGCAGTTGTGCAGAGATCAATGCCCTGAAGGAAAATGCAACTCCAGCTTTTTGTTTTCAGCCTTTCAGGCACAGGCCTCAATGTTTTAAAGACTTACATATGTGTTTCACTTGATGTGCTCTGAGTATTCCCATTGAAGTTAACTAAGTGGATAAGACTTTACGGGATGAAAGCCAAATGAGTCCTCACCCACCGTGCTGGGAAGTCTCGTTGAAGTGGGTCATTGGAGGGAAAGGAGGAGGAGCCAATACTGAACTTGCCCCTTTCATTTTATACTTCTAATTACTTAAAGAATCTTTTTTTTTTTCTAAGCCAGCTTGGGAAGGGGAGAAAAAAAACCCCAAGCTGTGATGTAACCACCACAGTCAGATGTTGTCATGACTACTAAACAAGAAACCCAATTTATAAAATGAGAAAAAACATATGAATGTGAGAAAAAAAGAAAAGAGAGGCAATCTCAAAATATTAAGTATGATGTAGAGAAAAATATAAACAGACACAGTTAGGAAATTCCATAAGGAATATGACTTGTTTAATATTAATCATAAAGGAAAAGATTATGAGAGCTCCAGTGAGTGCCAGATGAAATACTGCACATGTCCAGAGCCCGATAAGAGTCCTCGCGGTGGTTCTACTTGGTGGCTCTGGGATGTGCTCTTCTCTCTCTGATGCTTTTCCTCCTGGCAGGATGGTGCGTTGTGCAGTGGAGTGGAAACTTTTGTCCATTCAGTGGTAGTCAGAGTAATCTGTGCCATTATTTAAACTGTCGATGACCGATGGGGAAGATAATTCTGTATAGGGATGCTCTTCTCTCCGTTTTGCCATCTGTCCTAGAAGGGATGTGGAGATCCTGAAAGGGAAGCATTGGAGAAATCCCACATATACATGACTTGGTAATGAATATGCGCAAATGTCTCAAGCTGAGGACAGACCTGTTGTCCAGGGGACAAACCAGGAGCTGCGTGGCTCTCAACAGGACACCACGAGGGGCTGCTTCACAACATGCTGGGAGCCATGCTGCATCCCTTTGTAGTGCTGGGCTGGCGGTGCTCGTGTCCTGGTGATGGTGTCAGCAGCAGAGTGACAGCATCAGTGCCACCACGGGATGACAGCAGCACGGTGACACCCAGCAGGAAGCCCACACCAAGTACATTTGCTGCTTTGTTAAACTTCCCTTGGCTGTGCCTGCACTCTTTGGTGCATGTCATGGAGAGATGTCAGGGCTATCTGTGCACTGGGAGATCTGTGCCCTGTGGCATGTCCTCTGCTCAGCTGCGCGGTTTTACAGCAGTGGGACTTGCTGCTAAGAGGCTGCTCTCAGTGTTTGGCACTCCCTTGGAAACATTTCAGTTTATAGTAACCCTGAGAGTTCCTTCTCACTGTCAGTCAAAATTAAGCTATGATGTCCCACTAAAAGCACCCAGACGATGTCAGACTGATGTCCATAGGGTCAGGATGTAGGTGGCCACCAGCCTGAGGCCTTCTGGGGATGTGGGCCAGGCTCTCTCCTTACCTCCACGCATACACAGGTGTCTTTTTTTCCTCCTGAACGCATCCAGCCCTGCTGCAGTCTGGCACCAACACCAGCAGAGTGCTGTGCTGATGTATAGGAACCTGGAGCAGCACAGCTCCATGCATCTTCTCCCAGCTCCGTGCAGCTTGCCGTGTTTGCATCCTGTTTGTTTCTGATGTAGTGCACCCTTCTGATGGCCGTAATTTCAGACTATCAACTCTGGGCTTCTTTCATGCCCTGCCTTGTTCCCTCCCACAGCCAGCTCAAAGGAGCATGTTATTCCACTTGGTTAGTTGAGGCTGTTTGAATCACAGGACCAGGCAATACCGAGTTGTTACTCTCACTGTCTGTTGACAAATCTAATTTGCTGATGAATAATGAGTAACCTTTTAAAATCATCCCCGCGGCTGCACTCGTTTTTTGTTGAATGAGTCACTTTGGAGCATAGGAACTTACTCATGGACGGGCAGCTGTATCTCATCCTCTGCTAGAGATTATTTGGAGCTGGAAAACCTCAAGCAGCTTTTTTTTCCAAGAGTGCATCCTTCCCTGATAACAGCGCAGCTGCCATTAGGCTCTTGTCAATGCAAAGGCTCATTGCCACATTAGTCTGCCAGCAGTAAGGCTGTCCTGTGACAGCTCTTCCTGGAATATTCTAATAGATGTATATTTTTATTTCTCTTCCAAGGTTCATCTCATATGTAAGTGATCAGTGCAGCGGCGTGAGCAAGGATCTCCTTGCAGCTGTGACCTTGAAAGTGGGTGGCATTTTCTGCTTCCTCTCCAGCATCCTTCGGGATCCACATTTCATGTGATCCCATCTGACAGCAGCCAAATCTGTGCTGGGAAAAGTAGTGTGATACTACCAGGAAATACCCACTGCCCCAGCCTCCTTAGGGCTGAGATCTTCAAAGCTCCCTGTAGGAGACAGGCTCCTCAGGCAGCTTTTGAAACCCCAGTGCCATGTGTGCACGCAGCTACCTCGCAGTTAAATGGTGCAAACTTTATTCTTCTGCGTATGTTCCTTCTGACAGCCTTATCTTTTCTGTGCCTACAAACCAAAATACAGGGCTACAGCTTCTTTTACATGTTTTTATGACTATCCAGTGCTAAACAGTTCCTCTGCGGGAGGTTTATTGCAGTTTCCTTCAGGCACACAGATGCACACAAAATAAAATCCAAGCGTGGCTATAGGAGCACCCAGCGGCTTCCTGGGCTCTGCAGCCCTTCCTGCTCCCTCCCACCCACCATCCCCAGCTGTGATGTGGTCCTGTGCTGCACCTTCTCCTGTTTTGATCATTTCATAATTTAGACCCCGTTCCCATTTTCACCTAAATTACAAGCAAGGCGCCCAAAAGCTGAAAAGAAACTGGTGCAGATGGCAGCACAAAAAATGTGTTATTTAACACATTATTTAACACATTTTGTGTTTTCTTAAGCGTATCTGGTTTTGCCCACTGTACATTTCATTTGCTGTTTACTTAAGTCCCTACCACTGACAGCTTGTGGATGCTAAGCTACCATCTGCGACACGAGCAAAATGCCTTTTTCCTCCTCCTCCTTCCTTTGCCCTCTAAACATTTAACAAAGGCTTTGCATGCAGCAGTGGGGCATTTGGGATTTGATTTGAGGTCTGCGGTGCAGCTTGTCAGCGAGCTGCCTGCTTACACCATAGGTTTGTCACCATTCTCAACCCATTCTCTGCTGGCAGAACCAGGAGCTGCCAGTGTGGATGCCGACAATTTGAGGCTGTTTTGGAGCAGAGGACCCAAGCTGTGGCTGCTCAGAGCCCTTGCACAGAGCTGTAGGAATGGGGGATTGCTACGCGTCAGTGGTGCCTGGATGCAAGGGCTCGTACCCAGCAATCTCCATTTCACAGATGGACATGCAAAGGCACTGTTCTGCACCTTCCTTGCATTCCTCCTTTTTTTCTTCCCTTTTATTAAAGATATCATTTCTACCAAAGCTTTTCCATTCAATATTTTATTTTTATCCTCGAGGCTTTTACAGGTTTCCTTTATTAAAATCAAATGGTCACCAGCCCCAAACAAGGCACTGGATTATTTCTTCTCAGTGCGTTTTCACACCACAACTGTTTCCTATTTTCCTGAGCTCACAGAAGCCCACAGCCCAGCGCTCGGCGCGGTGCGGGTACGCGTGAGAGCTCCGAACGTGCTGAGAGGGGTTGGTTTGGTGGAAAAATCCAGGTCATCCCGCGTGCTGAAATACACCCAGCCTTGGCTCCCGGTGACACGGAGTAGCCAACCCAAGTTAAATATTTTACTTCAGATGTTGCTAAGAGCTTAGAGTTACCGAAATTATGCGCTTTAATGAGGCAAAGAAAGTAGCTGCAGAAAGATATAAATCAGGGAAGCCACCAATGTTTTCCGCCATAGTGTCAAGCTGATCAGATATGACATCCCCTTGACTTTTTCATTGCATTTTTCCCTGTGCTTGAGGATGTGGCCGTGTTCTTTACTTTCAAAGGAAGAGATGAGTTTGATCCAATGTCAGGGCTGAAATACATTGAATTTGGGGAGTGGAGCCCCAGTCTAGCTTCTGCAGCTGGCTGCTATGCCTCCAGCATTGGTCAAACCAAAACCTTGGATTTGAATTGTTTTGAAAGGGATTTATAGCACAGCTCCCATCCCCGTGTGCCAGGGCTGTCTGAAATTGGAGGTAATCAGCCCATCCATCCGGATTAGTTCCAAAGAGCACTGCTTTCCCCACGCTCTGTCTTCAGTACCAACTTGATCCATATTTTATCAGGACCTGGACAGCCATTGCGCCGAAGTTCTCTATCACAGCAGATTTTTCTCCTTCTCTAATGGGGTTCGCTCTTATTTCTGCAGTGGTTAGATTCATCCAAATATCACAGAAAAAAAGTTCAAAGCAGCCGGCAGCAACTGTGTGTGGAAAAGGAACTGAAGTATTTTTGCCAGAAGTATTTTAGCATTCCTTCAATCAAGGAATATAAACAGTTCCATGTGACTTCAAACTGATCCAAGGTTTGAGGGAGCGGGGTTTAATTCAGATTGTCTCTTGCTGGAGGAATTCTGAAGCCACACATCTCTGTGAAGAATCTCCCAATTAGTAGAGGAGGGTATTCTGGAAAAAGGACTCACTTGCTGGTCTTAATAGTGTCCTACTTCATCACTGATGGTTAAGTAATCATTAAGCACCTATTACAGTGGAACTTTGGACTTCACCATGTAATTTGTGAACAACTTAGGGATTAATGCCTATTGACAGCCTATTCCAGATTGCTATTAAAATGAAGACGGAGCCCAAACAAGGATTGTTTCTGCTGGAGCAAAAAGCGCTTTTGCTGAATACTTTTTTCCCTGTATTTTAAAATTAGGACATCATGTTGGCTCTTCAGGAGAAATGGCAAATGAAAGGACACCTGTGATCTGCCCAGTGCACACCGTGGTGCAGGTCTGTCCGTGCAGTGCCTGGTGCAGGGCCATCAGCTTCCTGCCACAGCTGATGGGAAGGTCCTCCTCCTGCTGCTCTCCATCCTCCAAAGCCTGCATCCGTTTCCAAAAGTGCATCCAGCCAGCAGCACAAGCAGGCCATGTAACTTTTTCGCTTTTTGACAGTTTTATAACCTTAAATTTGCACCTTATGGAAAACTGTGACGTTTAATGATAAATTGCCATGTTGGAATTTTTCTTATGATGTCTTAATATCCGAGGCTGTAGCAGACCTCAGCAGAGAGGAAAAATAAAAACCTGCAGCAAAATGCTCCCAGAACAACTTGACTAGGCAAGTATCGCCCAGCCCGGCGCTATCCAAAATACGTGGTTATATTTAGTGCTGTTTTTTTAAAGCTGTCATGCTCTTTACTAGGTGGCGAGCACAAATCCGAAACCAGCTTGAAAGGAAGCTATGAAACAATTTCTCATGGATGCATTCTTCAATCACTTTTAGTAAGAAACTCGCTTCCCATAGTGCAAACCAGATGCTGGTTGGTAACCACAGCAGGCAGGAGCTCTTCATTAAATGCTTCTGTTGCTGCACTCCAAGAGTGCCTTATACAGTGTTAATGGGAAAAAAAAATAATTCTATTATTTTTTAGGGTCAGCTTCCAGCTTACTTGCCTTGCTTTGTCTTGTGTCGGAGTGCCTCCAGCAGTGACAGAGCTGAGTACCAGGATGGAGCTGCTCACGCTGCCATAGAGCAGCAGGGTAGACCTGGCTTCCTGGGGAAAGTGCCCAGAGCTGGGTCTGTCCCACATCCCATTTTGATAGACGCTCCAATTCTGATTGGAAATGTTTCTCCTCACTCTGCTCATCCTGCACCAGCAGAGCCCGCTGTCCCCATCCAGCACAGCTCATCTGGAGATAGCGCTGGGGCTGGACTTCAGCTCTATGTGGGCTATAAAAGCACTTTTAATGAGCAGGACGGAGCTGGTTAGTGAAATGCTTGGACCATTAATAGATGTAGGACTTTTTTAACGTGCTGTTTGACTTTATTGATGAAATGAGCTAATCGGAGCGAGCGCTGCGTGAGCGCTGAGTGAAGAAATCCAGGCGTGCTCTGCAGTAACAATTCTCTGGTTTTGCACAGCGCTGTTGTTGTCATGTGGATGGATCCTAAAGCATGACCCAAACCCGTGCAGAGCTCTGTGCTTCTGTGGGGTCTGTGGGTGCTGCAGGGCTCCCACTGCCCCGTCCTGGCTGGGTCCTGGGCTTTGGACCTCCTGCACCCCACTCTGCAGAAAATTCCACGGTCTCCTTTATGACCATGAGTAATCAGGAACTCGGGTTTGCGTCCTGTTTCAGTGTCCGCACAAGGCCCCATAATTACATGCTCATACGGTTTTCTCAGGACTGAATCAGGGCCAGATCATGATCTCATGCTGGTGCAAATCAACGGGTTCTTCCATGCAGGAACTCTGTCCGAGACCTGAAGGACTCAGCATCACCCCTGGAAGGGCCCTCCTTCCTCCCAGCAGAACCTGCCAGTCAAGTCAGCTTTCTGGAGCAAATTAGAGTAAAATCAGGAAGGAATTAACTGAGATGGGTCCTCTGCCTGTAGGATGCTGCTGGAACGCTGACTGGAGTTTGCTGCTCGTTGTTGCTCTTTGCCCTTTAGTGAGAGGAGGTCCTGACAGGTTTCTGCCATTGGGTATCTTTGACAGCTTCCCCCTTTAGGAAGTAACTTTACCGTCAGGGATGGAAAGATGTTGATAATTCAGAGCAGAGTAGCAAAAAATTCCTTCCTTCTGTAAAATTATTCTTTCATTTTATATTGTTCCAACACTCTGCATAAACACTCCTTCGGCAGTGATTTAGCCTGTAATGTATTAATGGGGAGTGCTGTAGCCTGCAGCGAAAGAGGCGATGGATGGAGCAGCGCTGAGAGGTATTTTACATAATAAAGCTGCGGAGCAGAATAAATGTGTCAAAGTCAGAAATTCAGAGGCATCCCAGCTCCACGGGTCAGGACAGGAGGCAGGTTGTGTTTCAGACCCAAAGCAAGCAACCGATCCCAAATTCACACACAGTTCCTTGGCAATTGATTTAAATGTATAAAATTTCCTAGAACAGAAAAGCAAACTTGTCCGAGTCCTTGTGCTTCACCGTCGATAAAAGACACTTGTTTAACTTAACCCTTCAGCACTGGGCTTCCCTCCTTTGCGCCAGTCCTGGAGGGGCCATGTGCTGAGCTCGCGGTACGTTCTGCTGTGAGGCTGTTGGGTAGGGCCATGTGCAGGAACACCATCACTCCTCCTGCACTCTCTTGCCTCTCTTTAAAATACTTTCCACTGAAAGTCTGGAAGTTGTGCTTCTTCCTAGAAATGCTCCGCCCTCAGATCCCATCAGCGGTGGGAACTGCAGTAGGTGGTTCATACGGCTGCAAATTAAAGTGTGTATGGGTTGAAGCATTCCTATTGCCTTGCACAGAGATGAAGAACAAATGTCACGTCTGTCGCACGAGTGGGAAGGTTTGGGTTCCCAATTGTTTTTGCACAATTCTGTTTGTAACTTCAGAGCAGGTGCTGAGAGTGGGGGCTGCAAAACCCTTACAGCACAATTTGGAGTGCATCAAAATCTGCCCCGGCTCACAGTCACGTTTTAGTCGAGATTGCTGCAGGGTTCCATTTGTGTGTATGCACTTAGCTTATTTATCAGTATTTGCATTATACATTTATAAGTTCAGGGGAGTGCCAAACTGTTGAGTGTTTGTACATATTATAAATATTTGCCTCTTTTTTAGGCATAAATCTCGGTCTTTTTAATTTAATTGTTCAAGGCCCAGTCGTGGCTGCTCAGAAAAATAAAAATCTATGTGTGTATGAGTTATATATTACACTGAATTCTAGCTAGTTGCTCTGGCTCTAAATGAACTATTGACACATCTGCAGTCACGGCAGAGGGATCGCTCACCAACTGGAGGTGCACAGCATTTGTGCAACTGTGCAAGGCATGGCTTGAGGTTTATTATTGTCTTATTTCTGTATTAAATGTGGTAATAATACGTGGGTTCCCTCCTGTCATCTTGTGGGAAAGAAACACACGGCCTTTGCCTATGAAGTCAGGTTTGGGATAGCAAATTTGGGCTATTTCCTGACTCCACAATATTCCCAGTGAGCTGAGGAGGTGTTTCTGCCCTTTTTGGCTGATGGAATTGTTGGCAGAGGTGTCTGAGGGGTGCCCAGTGTCCTGAGGTTAGGTGTGCTCCCAGCAGGTAAGGGATGGAGAAAGGGAAAGCGCTCTGTTTGGAGCTTAGGGAGTGCACTGAGGCTATTTGATCCCTGTATTTGGGAAGGAAAAAGAAAGCATGAACTCATAGATCTTGGTTGTCGGAAGTGCTAGGAGGAGGAAGTTGGAGGTGCTTGCAGCGAGAGCGCAGCCCACGCCGTGCCCTTGCTCAGGGTGATTCACTTACTGGCTTTTCTCTGCTGGGAAAGCAGGAGCAGGTTGTGTTTAAAGAAAAAACAGAAGTGCACGTGGGCTGTGCTTCGTAATGTGCATTGGGCTGAGATCACCTAATGCAGAGCTTGTCCAAAAGTAAACTGAAGGCAGGCCACGCTGCTCTGTCTGATCTTACTGGCACTGCTCCCTTTGCTCCTTTTTCTCCTGGTCCTCCTGATAGCTTTCTGAATTTCTCTGGGATTCACAAAACTGTTTTCTCTGCTGTATAAAAGAGAGCAAGTGGACTGAGGTAATTATGCTTTGTATTTTTTCTGTGCTCTGCAAAGCAGAGATTTAAATCCTCCTCCAAATAACAAGTTAAGAAGTTAACAAGAGATTAAATTAATAATAGGGGAAAATTAAATGTTCTTGCTGTTGTCATTTAATGGGAATTTTTTGCCCATGCCTACAATAACTGTTGGGAAAAACTACATATATAAGTATTTTTCAAACTGGAACCAGATGGGGAAATGATAGCCTGTTTTTCTTTGTGGGAGGCTATGTTTTCACGGTACGCAAGTAACTGGAGGCACATGAAAACCAAATTTGCCTTTTGAGGCTTGTCCTCCCTGTCTCTTCCAGGAAGGACCGGCTTTCGGCGCTCTGAGTTTCAGGCTGTCGTATGAACAGGAGGTTGGCTGCTGGCAGAGCTGCGGGTTGAAGAGGAGCAGGTAGCTGTGGAGCTGCAGTGTGCTCAGTTGGAGATAGGGATGGGGACCCCAGGACCGGCTGGTCCTGCTGCAGTGAGTGCAGCTGCTGTCCAAGGAGAATGGCTCATCTTTGCTGCAGATCCTTCATAAAGCCATACAGCCCGGCTTTAACAACTAAGTCATTCTTGGTGATGTGCAAGTTCATTGAGGAGCAGTCTTAGGTTTTGGAGGTCCAGTGGCATGTCCAGAAAATTGAGGAATTGTCATTATCCTGACCTGCTAAGCTGATCCACCTGCGTAGCAGAAATGCTAAGTCACAGCCTGAAACAGTGATTGAGCACCTGATGGGAAGGCAGGGCCAACCCAGGAGAGCTCAGGTGCATGCAATGCAATGCAATGCACCTGAGTGACTGGGAGGGGTGCAGCCAGGATCTACCCCTTCCCAGACCTCATTTAAGGGTTGGCAGTGGAGATGAGGGTATCTTGCTGGAGATTCCTACCTACCTGAGGCCTTCTAAAGGTAAGTAGCTTTTTTCTGTCATTTCTGTGACTGCTCTATTTGGTCTTGTTCTTGCATGCTGTAGCTGAAGACTTTGTTACCCTGCTACTATTGTGGTACTTTTTATCCCATTATAGCATTACAAGGTGTGACCCTAGGGGCCTGCAGGGACCAAGGTACTGTGGTTCTGGATCCATTGGTGGGCTGGGCTTCTGGGAAGAGGTTGGTTCACTCTGTTGCAGCGCTATCCTGGGATAGCAGAAAAGGCTGGGTAGCTTCCCAAGGCCTCTTCCAGTCTTTCGAGGCTGTGTTTTCCTCTCTTAAAAATCATGGGCACCTCAATTCTTGCTCTTCTGTGCCCATTACTTAACAGCCCTCAACCACATTTAGTGGTGTGCAGCTCGTTGTTGTTCTTTCTATACCACCATACAGTCTGCTACAGAGAATCTGAGCTTCTCGTACCTACTGCATGTTTGTAACAATCTGTGATTTAAAAAATAAAAACCAGCCAAACAAAGAAGTCTAACCTGTAAAAAAGTTATGGGTGTAGGTGCCCGTTTTCTGACAGAGGAGTTTGGTAACAGTGCAGGGGACAGAAATGTAAGGAATAATTGTTTTTGGGCCTAGAACCAGGAAAACTACTTTTCCAAATTAATCCAGTGAGAGCCATGAATCCACAGTATTTCATATCACACTTCATAAAACTCCAGTCATAATCCATAAAACTGACATTATTAGATTAAAAACCTCAGTTCCTCCTATAAGGAGCTCGCTCATTAGACATGCTGTAGTTTTATAACCTTAAAGTTCCTACCCAATTACTGTGATTAATACTGTGCTTTAATAAAAAAATTTTAAAAATCACCACAGGGGTTGATACCATCTGTTTGTTATAATTGCACATTTAAATATCTTCCAGCAAGAGAAGGACACTTGGTAAACAGAAATCAGAGCAGAGCTGGGAGAGCACAGCCTGTTCTCCACCTTCCCACCTCTCCATAGAAATGTACCTGGCTTGGTGTGAGCATGATGCGCAGTGCATAGGCTGTGGTTACGCATATCAGCAATGGAGCAGCAACACTACTGTGCCCTGCAGCCTCATGGCTCCTGAACCTCTCCTGAAGCTGATGGAATGGATCCAGAGGAAGACGTGAAGATTCTTGGAGGCTGCAGCACCTCTGCTGTGGAGAGAAGGCCGTGGGGAGACCCCACTGTAGGCTTTCGGTATTCAGAAGGAGCTTAGAAGCAAGTTGGAGAGTGACTACGTACATGATTTGATAGTGATAGGACAAGGGGGAATGGTTTTAAACTAAAAGAGTAAAGATTGAGGTCAGATGTTGAAGGGGCATTCTTCACTCAGAGGGCAGCAAGGCACTGGCAGTGCTGCCCAGAGAAGTGTGGGATCCCATCCCAGGAGGTGCCAGATGCCATGGGTGGGCTCTGGGCAGCCTGAGTTAGTGGGAGGCAACCATCGCACAACAGAGCGCTGGAAGTGGATGGGCTCTAAGTTCTCTTCCAACCTAATTGGATTCATTCCATGGTTCTGTGATTGCCAGGGGTTCAAGTGCTCTGTGCGTGGGGAGGTAAGATCTTGGGAAGCTTAGGGATGTGCCTCAAATCACTCAGCACTGAGCATGCATGCTTTTTGTTTCCCTTCTTAGAGATTTTTGACCATGTTGCCATGAGTTGTGCTGCAGATAGACTCCAACATTCCTGAGTGCAAGCAGGAACCAGCCCAGCTCTGCTTTGCTGCAGCAGAGAGGGCAGGACACAGACTAAGGACGTTTCACAGTGAAAACGAAGGCTTTTCTAAATGAGTACTGTTAGCCAAAGCAAGCACTGGTTGGAATCACAGATCTGCTGACCCTGGAGTGCTGCAGAAGGCAGTGGTTGCTCAGCAGAACTTCAGCCCTAGTGTTGGCTGGACAGATCTCACAACCATCACCTGCATCCTGCAGAAACACTGTGGAACATTGGTAGGACAGCCAGCCCTCCTAGTTGTGAATAACTGTTGTCCTGGTCATCGGCCTCCAAGCAGGAGTGCCATTGGAATTTATTTGTGCAGAGCTCTGGGAGTCACTGTGTACCCCCTCAGGCAGGGGTAGCATTACTGTGCCTCCTGGTCCATGGCTGGGAGAGCTGCAGCTAAAAATGTGTCGGGTTCGTGGTTCCACCCACAGACCAGAAATCACCAAACCTGTATTATTTTTGAATCCCCTGCTTTCGAGGGCTGGTGGAAATAAGATATCTTGCTTCTGACTTCCAAGCAATAAAGAGGTGAATCACTACTGAGCAAAGCCTCTGCTGGACCACCCAGTCACTCCGTGCAAAGCTGTAAAGTGATCCTCAGCAGAAGTGGCAAAGCGGAGACCGATTTTTCTTGATATTACTGTGATCGTGCAAGGCAAATCAAATGGAAAAAAAAAAAAAAAGCACCGGGACTCGCTAACAAAGTGGCTAACTGAGAAGTGTGCTAATGAATGCAGGCTGATTAACATGCATTGAACTGAAAGCTAAACTGCATACGGGTCACAGGGGGAACGCAGAGCTTATTTACTCTTCTGAGTACAACATGTTATGTTCAAGACCCAACATGTGTGGGTAATTCAGATTTAAATGCTTTCTTCCCCTGATGGTTCTGAATAATTATCTAACTCAGGATAAATAAGTTAATTTATTTTTGTTTTTACTAAATAATGGTCAGGACTTTTGTTACTGCAATTGGTCAGATCTCTCATTTTATTTTTTTTTTTAGGATTATGTGGATCCGCTGCTGCAAATTCTTGCCAGGGCTTTGGAAAACTGTAACTTGCAAATCACTGTTTTGTTTTTTTTAAGTGCCAATCTCAAAGGGACATAAATGATATGGTTTTTAACATTTATTTGTTGTCATTTTTATTAGAACTTGTATGTATTTTTAATACAATGCAAGCTGAAAGTCTTCAGGCCAAAACTGTGCATGTTAGTGATGTTTCATTTGTGGAATTTATGTTGGATGACCACCTCTTATTTTCAAGCGTAGGGCCCCAACAGGACACCAAGTACACAAAAATGAGCCTCTTTCAGGGGAGGAATGGGCATGTTGGGCAAGTTCACTCTAGGATAAACCATAGGAAACCATCGGGCATGTAGGTATTTTGGGGTGACTTGTAATTAAGACACTGGATTTGTAATTGGGAGATTTGGGTCCTATTTTGGGCTCTGCTGCAAGAGTCCTTAGGTGATCTTGAGTGAGTTTCTGTAAGGTGATGTCCCCAGAGAGACTTGTTGGAAATTAGGTGCTAAAATTCTTCCCTTCACTGCCTGTTACGCAGCTGTAGTAAATTCTAATTTTGATTTGTCCTGTACTTTTAGATTTAAATTTCTTCAGAACAGGAACTGTGTCTTACGATGGGGTCTAGCAAATCCAAGGTATGCTGGTCCATGCTGCAGTAAAGCCTCCTCATGTTATCAGGATTTTGTTATACCCACATAACAAGCCCAGGGTAACCCCTAAAGCCTGTGGAGCTCCCATGGAGCCCTTGCTCCCCATGAGTCCCAGAAGAGCTCTGTTCAGAAGGAGATGCCTCGCTCAAAGCCCAGGGCAGTTGGAAGGAATGTGCATAAAACACATTGCAGCCTTCATGGTATTTCCCAGGGTTCAGCCAAGGACCCACCACTTGGGTTGTAGCTTTTTGGTGTTTGTTGTGGGGTTTTGTGTATGTTAAGAAGGCAGACTCAAAGGAGTGCTTTGCAGGGGAAATGGGAAGCTTCTGATGGTCTCCAGCTCACCAGCAGTCACCCCTTGAATCTCCAGCTGCCTACAGTTCATGGAATTATAGAATTGTTTGAGTTGGAAGGGACCTTTAAAGGTCATCTAGTCCAACTCCCCGTTTTCCTTGGGTCAGATCATTGGGTCACCTCACTGGGTCTCCTCTGCAGGAGCACAGTGCTCAGAATTCCCCAAAGCTCCATCACTTCTTCACTGATGGGAGACTGAGGACAAGCAGTGGTGACCCCACTGGCAGCAGCGTGGTCCCCACTGCTGGGGCATTGTTGTTCCTGCTGTCTTGAGAAGTGTTCCTTGACTGCATGCACTAAAAATCATGAGTGAACAGTTCATGAGAGGATAAGGCTCAGCTGTGTAATGGAGAAGTGTTCTTTAAATAGAATAGTCATGGTACCAATCAGAGTTACAGCTTTCAGCCCAGCTGGAAGGTGGGAAGTTCTCATTAGTTGCTCTGAAGTCTGCAAACTAAATGGCTTTGTTACATCAGAGCATTATTTTTCAATATGTAATGCATGAAGTCAGCTTCATATCTTCATATTTTTTTTTTTGTGGATGATGGGACTTTCTTCTCTTTCTAATTTTCTTCCTTTTTGTTTTAATATGTCTGAAGAGCAGCTAGTTAATTAGAGCCAGGGCTAAATCCTAAGTAATGTGACTAATGTGACAGGAATCTAAATCAGTCTCGAAACTGAAATAGTCCTGAGCAGTCATCAGCTGCTTTTCTTGTCTGTGTGTGTGTGGGTTCCCA
Source organism: Tragopan temminckii (assembly GCA_028571105.1). Lineage (NCBI taxonomy): Eukaryota > Metazoa > Chordata > Aves > Galliformes > Phasianidae > Tragopan > Tragopan temminckii. The sequence continues at coordinate 6,546,503 of JAOWBP010004330.1, forward strand.
TACTCTGCCATATGCCAGCACCCTGCATTACTTGCAGCACGTTCCTACTCAATGGCAAGACAGTGAGGCCCTGGCAAGGAAGAGGGTTGGGCTGGTAGCTGTTGTGCTGGGAAGGAGTTTGGGGTCAGTCAGTTCTCAGTATCTTCATGGGGCTGTTTGCTGCCTTTAGGAACTCAGTGGGGCAGGTAGAATGGAATGGGGCTTTGTGACATGTAGGGCAGCACACCCATTGATGAGGAGCAAAAATCTCTGCACTGTGCTTGGGGAAATTGATTGTGCATACAGAGACTTCTGTGCATGGTTTGCTTGCAATAGGAACTGGACGCTGCAGAGAACCAGCAGTTGTTCTGTGTGCTTGGTTTATGGGGCTGCAATGAAAGGCTCTGGGGGGGTCGGGGTGTACCTTGAGCAGAGGTGGAGCTGCATCTTCACTGCAGCTCATGGATGGAAATGGCAAGGAAGTGACATCATGCAGCTGAGGGAAGGCTGCAAAATGAAGCCATATGCTGCAAAGATGTGATTCATAGCCAAGGCCAAATGGGCTGTGCCCAAACACCACTGCTGTGCACTCATTAGGACTTGCTGGAGAACTGGGGCGCAAGAAGGTTCTTTCTGTTTTTCAAGTCATTGTAATAGCAAGAAAAAGTAATGTGTACCTACAAAAGGTCTTTTTTCCAATGTACACAAATATTTACAGAGACTCCTCCAAAGGCTCACAGATTTTTCCACTTTCTATTCCTTACACATGAAGAAAGTTCTCATAAATGGGCTAAAATTAAAAACGCCTCTAAAAAAAAAGCATGCTTCTATATTTAAAGCTGCTCTTTAATTAGAAGGTTGAATATTTCCTCTTGAACGGTTTCAGAAATGTTGATTTCGTGGATGCATGGACATCATGGGGATGATGAATGAGCCCTTGTTGCTGCGTGGGGTTGGGAGCAGGAGGAGTTCTGCTTTCTCCCTAGTGCTGGGGCAGGGCACAGTGAGACCTGTCTGGGTCACCTGTCCCAAAGCTGTGCGATGAGCAGGAGTCTTGTGCTGCTTTCCCACTGCAGTACACTTGCACTTGAGTTCCCCTGGTAGAGGAGCACCAGCTCAGCGCAGGGCAGAGCTTTGGGTGCTGCTGTGTGTTTAGGGCTGCTCGGACCAGGCTGGGCTGAGGATCAGAGCCAATCCAAGTGTTTCCAAAGCTGTTTTTAAGGGAGTTGCATTCAACAGATCCTCAAAGAGGTGGGAGCTCTGGAGCATCCTCCGAACTCTTCAGCACCATCTGCTTCCTTCTTTCCACTTTAGGTGCTGCTGATCATCAGTGGGAACCTGAGCTTCCTCAACTGGCTGACCATTGTGCCCAGCATCGCCTGCTTCGATGACCGCAGCCTGGCCTTCCTGTTCAGCCCCAGGCGTGGGGGGGTGAAGGAGCGTGTGCTGCAGCTGCAGGGCAGCAGTGAGCAGCCCCCCGCAGGCCTAGGTGAGTTCTTCTGTGGGGGAGGAAAACGGCAAAGAGGTGTGTTTATCTCAAAGGCTTTCTATCCTCTCTTTCTGGAACAAACGTGAGTGGACAGGGAGAAAATTCTGCCCCCTACGTGGTTCCCTGTGGGATGTGAATATTATCTGAACGCTGCACTCCTGATGGATGTGTGCAAAGCCAGCAGCTGCTTTGTAAATCTCTGCCATGTCGGTGCCACTAGAGGGCATGTCCCAGTGCAGGTACAGTGCTGCCTGCATAGGGAGCGCAGCTGGGTTCCTGGTTTTGTGCTCACCAGCCAGCATCAGACTCCAACGTGAAATAAGCAATGTAGAATCGCACCATTTCACTTGTGATCTATTTTATTTTGACTATTTAAAGTCAAAGATGAAACACCCAGTGCAGTTTTGGGGCAAGGAGCCCATGGGCATCAGAGCGTAAGTAACTGAGGATGGGGCTGGACTTCCAGGAAGAGTAGAACTGATTATTGATTTACTGTGAAGCCAGCAGCTCCTCCACTGACTGAAAAGAGAGCTCAACATCCTGCTTGGAAAAGGAGAGTGGAGCAGCTGCTCTTGGCTATGCCTATGGGGAGGGAATTGCCCCAAAGCATCCCAGATTCCCCAGAAGTAGAGTGGAGGCAAACTTCTGTTCATACCAGGAACACAAGAAAGCAAATACAAGGGGGTTTGTAGCTTACCAACAGGATTCATGTGGCTGTGATGCTTCCTTCTGGAGGGAGTTTTCAAACAGCCTGGCTCCAGGAGATGCACAGGCAGCACTGGGGTATTTTTCATGGGGCTGTGTAACAGATGTACAGTCATATTTGTAGTGTTTTTGTAAACCGCTTACTAGCGACAAATTGCCTGTAATATCAACAACAATCACAGATGCTCATTTTTAAATATACTGAACATCTGTCAGAGGAGTGAAAAATGTCAACAAGACAAAGCATCTGTCTCTAGTCCTTTCTCCTGTACCAAGAAATGCAGCTTATTGGCCAGAGGCAAGGCTTCCCGCAAGGCTGATATAGCTTCATTAAGTGTTCTGTGTCCTGTATTACATATTTTGTTGGGATTGGATTGTAGATGTGTCCCTGTGCTGGAATTTAAAACAACAAAAAAAAGTAATATGGGTAAATATTCAGTGTGAATTTGGTTTTCTGCGTGTTTTTCTGCTAACAAAGCAGAGGCTATTGAGCTGGCACTGATGGGCTGTGTGGCAAGAGGCTTAGAGGAGCTCTCACCCCTGGGTCACAAGAGCAGAAGACAGGAGGGTGTCCCACTTGTGACCTGGTTTAACAGGATCTGGCTACATCCTCATGTGCGTGTTTTCCACTGGGAGCTCCAATTCCCACCACTAGTGCTTGGCTCCTGTCTGCTCATCCAGACCCTGTTGGCTCGTGGCCTTTCCCAAGTCTTGCTCCATTCTCGCTGTATTCTCCTGTAGTAAGCCCTTTTCCTTCTGTGAGAACGTTGCTGTCACCCCGTAGGCATGGTGACAGTTGCAGCATCAGGACTGAGAGGGGCAGGATCCTGTGAGCCCTTTAGCTGCAGGAGGTGGAGGACAAGCAGTGCATAGGGCCAGAAACTGACTTGTGGAGCTGGGTCACAGGGGTTAAGGGATTGTGCAGTGCTCTGGGGCTGAGCCTGATCCTTGCTTGCAGCCACAGAGTTTGCTAAAGAGACAAAATGCTGCCCAAGCACCCCATAGTGGTGCAGAGTGAGGGGGGGCATCTTGGCGAGCTCCTTTCCAAATCCAATGCTGCTCCAGAAATGTTCTCAGACTAAACAATTATTAATAGCTTCTGAGAGGGGTTCAAATAAACATCCCTCTCCTGCAGAGATAAGGAGAAAGCTGCGTGCTATTGCTTTGAATCTGATCCGTTGGCTGTTAATGTTAAACAAATTAAAAACGGCCATAAACATAGGAACCCTTCAGAGGTCACCGCTGCTTATTTGTCTGATTGCAGCAGGTTTCTCCCTAACTCCAAATGCCTCGTGAATGCAGCACAGCCAACGGTGCACAGTTCCTGCATTAATGATAAGGGGTAGGGAACTGCACAAGGAGGATAGGGGTCTGGATGAGGACAGAGAGGGAAAGGCAGAAACGAGTCTGGATGGTGGGAGCCAGATACAGCCCAGGAGGTGATGCTGAGCAAGGTGCAGGTGCCAGCTGTGTTCTTTCCCCCCTTCCAAGACAATGATTAATTTCACATTTTAGACATTTTTCTTTTTAGCCCCTTCTCAGACTATTTAGAGAAAGGCAGATCTGCTCAGCGATAGCAGCTGGCTGCAGCACCGGCTGTTTGCTCCTGGCTGCGGGGCAGAGCTGGCTGTGGGCAGCACTCACATCCCTCCGCTCTGCTCTCATGTTCCCCCAGGATGCCACATTCGCAGGGTGGTGAACGTCTCCTTTGGGCTCCTGATCGCCTACCTCAGCGTGCCTGTCATCATCAACCTGCTCAGCTCCAGACAGGTTATGAATACATCCTTCAACCCCCTCAGGATAGTCAACACCTACGGAGCTTTTGGAAGGTATTGCATTTCAATGGCATGCTGTAGAATCGCAGAACCATAGGGTTCTGGATGATCTGAAGATCATCCAGTCCAACTTCTCCCTAAGGCAAGTTCCCTGGAGCACATTGCAATGGGACACGTCCAGGTGGGTTTTGAATATCTCTGGAGAAGGAAAATCCACCTCTTTCCTGGATAGCTTGTTCCAGGGCTCTGTCACCCTCACAGTAAAGGAACTTTTCTTAAAGCTTCCTGCATTGCAGTTTGTGACACTTGTTCTGTAGCTGGGCACCACCAAAAAAAGCCTGGCCCCATCGACTTTAGATATTTAATAGAATCATTATGAAATGATTGGAAAAGGTTTCTAAGATTAAGTCCAACCATCAACACATCCGCACCATGTCCAATCATGTCTTTGCTTATAAGGCCACTCCTCATATTACTAAGCATTGATGAGATCCCTCTCTTCCCCAGGTTGAACAGCCCTGGGGCTCTCAGCCTTTCCCCTTCAGGAGGTGCTCCAGGCCCCCACCATCTCTGTAGATCTCTTGGTTCTCTCCAGCAGTTCCCTGTCTGCTTTGGACTGGGGAGCCAGCACTGGGTGCAGTGCTCCAGATGTGGCCTCCCCAGGGCAAAGCAGAGGGGAGGAGAACCTCCCTCACCTGCCGTCCTCACTGTGCAACACCCCCAGGGTACCATTGGCCTTCTTGGCCAGCAGGGCACACTTCTGGCTCGCAGTCACCTGTTGGCCACCAGAACTCCCAGGTCCTTCTCCGTAGAGCTCCTTTCCAGCAGGGTTGTATAGCTCTCTACTGTCAGCAGCAACAAGTGTGGTCCAATAGCCTTAAATCCAAACAGAAATCTTTCCAGTAGCCATAGACTTGGAATATCTGTTTATGAGAGAGAAAGAGAAGAAGGAGCAGGTTTCTTTCCCACTGAATTATAATTTGTTTTCTTTGAGCTACTTTTAGTGAGCTCATTATACTGATGGAGCAGATGTAATAGCAGGATGAAAATATTTGTAAGAGAGTTCATCCAGTGGATATTCCTCACCATCACCAGCCCACTTTATTTATGGTGAACTTCTCTTCCCATGCGCATGTTCACTCTCCCTCATGTAAATATTCACATAAGCTGTTGGGTAGCAGATTTAAGGCCAACAAAAGGAAGTACTTTTTCCAATGAGTGACTTGGGGAATTCATTGCTACAGGAAACTGCGGAGACTAAAGTATAAATGGGCTCAAAGAAAGAAAAAAAAAAAAAAAAAAAAAAGAGCAAGACAGATGGAGAGGACAGGCCCAGCAGTCTGGCTGCTGTCAGCTCAGGAAATCCCACTGAGGGCTGTGAGATGGGGCTGGACAGGGGAAGCACCTCCACCTGTATTAGGAACCTGAGTCTGGGTTTTGGGCCCAAGCCAGCAAGCTTAGGCAACCTGCAGTCCATGGTAAGTGCTGTCCTGCAGCCTCTCCTTGATCAAAATACCTGTGAAAATGCTGAGAAACACCTCATGCTCATGGAGAACTAGCCAAAAGGGTTAGGCAACCTTGTCCTGAAAGCTTGCAGCTGGGGAACACGAGGCAAAGAGAATCAAGACAGAATGAGCAGAGTGGCTTATGTGCCACCGCAGGGGTGACAACAGGGCCAGTTCTCTCTGCACACACCTTGGGTTTGGTGTGCTGCTGCCTCCCTTCCCCAGGGGCTGCTTTGGTTTGGTGGGCTGTGAGCAGGTCCTTCAGGACGAGCAGCAGTAATTGGGCTTTTATGAAAGCATCGGGTTGGGAGGAGCAGGGCCTACTGTGAGCTCTGGAGGTGCAGAGCACACCTGCAGGACATCACATTGATAGACTGTTTTCTCCAATGTTTTGAACTGCAGACATTATAGGAAAAATAACAAACTTAGGGGGAAAAAAAAAAAAACAAACCATAATTAAAAATACCAGTGCTAAAAGGTTATGGAAAACACTGAAGTTTCTCCATTTTTTTCAGAGAGAAATAACCTCTGAGCCTCTTTGAAGGCTGGAGTGGTGAAGCTACGGGAGATTGTTTTCTTTGGGTTGTTGTTCTTTTTCTTCTTCAGTCTATGGTTTCTGCTTCAGCAGTTACCAGAACCTAAAGAGCATGTGATGAAATGCTGCTGTAATATGTTTGTAATTCCAGCCTATGTAAACCAATAAAAAGAGGATTGCAGCTTATAATGAATATACGATTATGTGAAACTTGACATATTTTGAATCACACAGTAGGAACATACTTTTATTAGTAATTTGGTGTCCCTGATTTACAGTGTGTTTCTAACCATTGGGCAGCTGGCCACAGCTCATAACTCAGCCCACTGTATAATATGGAACTTGGCTGGAGAATCCAGAAATCTATTAAATGGAGGTAACAATTATAAGCTGAGATGCGCAGCATTCTGTGGGCTGTAGGCATCTATCACTGCAAGACATCAAGGGAGAATGTGGTGTCTGTGTGTTTTCAGAGTTTCAGTTTTAGGGCTGTAGGAGGAAGGACCTAAAGGAGTGAAAAATGAAAGGGTGTCAGGAGCTGCACGGTTTGGATAAGGGAGAGTTACAGTGTTACGCATTTGTGAGGGAAATCAGCTTTTCTGTGCAGATGAGCATCACTGCCAGGTCATTGGAAACTCAACAGTCATGTTTTCACGTGGGCTTAGCATGGCCTGGACAGTTTGCCATCTGCACTGCCCTACACCTTGCTGTGCACAGAAAGTCAAACCCAGAAGCAGAGGGAATGTGTGTGACCTGCCATAAGGTTGGGTGCTTTTTGACACAGATTCAAAATGTCTACTGTGTTCTGGGGGCATTTTTTTTTTTTTTTCCTTTCTGCTTTCCTTGGCTTGATTTGCAGCAGTTCATACAGTACCTCTTTCTCTTGCTGAGGAATAGCTCTGTGAAACCTCTCTTGTGACCAGGAAGGAGCACAGAGACTGGTGGTGGTGGTGCCCCCAGAGCTGGCTGCTGGGCACACCGCAGAAGTGAAGGCTCTGGGGACACCTGCTAGCAGCCTTCCAGTATCTGAAGGGGGCTGTAAGAAGGAAGGGGACGGACTCTGTCTGTTGTGACAGGACAAGGGGAAATGGTTTAAAACTAAATGAGGGGAGATTTATACTGGATATAAGGAAGAATCTCTTTGTGCTAACGGCAGTGAGGAATGGCACAGGGTGCCCAGAGAGGTGGCAGGGCCCATCCCTGCAGACACCCACGGACAGGCTGGACGGGGCTCTGAGCACTGATGGAGCCGTGGGTGTCTCTGCTCAGTGCAGGGAGTGGGACCTGATGGCCTTTAGAGGTCCCTTCCAACTCAAACCATTGTCTGATTCCATGCCAAAGAGAGAAGTTGGCCCATGAAGAGAATGAAAGTCATCAAATCACAGGATCATTAGGATTGGGAAAGACCTGTAAGATCACCAAGTCCAACCCCAATCCATCACCACCACGCCCACTAAACAATGTCCCCGAGTGCTACATCTACCCTTGACTTGGAACAGGTAACAGACCTGATGTTGTGTTCTGCAGCATCACCAAGGAGAGAACCGAAGTCATCCTTCAGGGAACGTCCAGCCCAGACCCCAGTGACCCTGCTGCTGTCTGGCAGGAGTTTGATTTCAAGTGCAAGCCTGGGGACCTATGGAGACGGCCGTGCTTCATCTCACCCTACCATTACCGCCTGGACTGGCTGATGTGGTTTGCGGCCTTCCAGGTACGTGCATCCCCTGGACCAGGGAAAGCAATCCATGTGAATTTACAATGTGCGTGGGGCAGGGGGGTGGATATTTGAAGCCTTAGCTAAGTTAATTATGTTTTTTTTAAAAAAAAATTGTATTCCTAAAGGATGTCTGCTGCTGTGAGGCTTTTAAATTGTTTCTCAGCAATAACAAGAGTTTAAGAGATGGAGATAGTGCCTGTCCCTGACATGGTGGCGCAGTGGGCAGCCATTGCTCTCTGCCCTGCATAGGGACGTGGCATCCTCACCTGACACCCAGACAGGTGATGGCTCTCTGTTAAGGAAGAGGAGAGGGGGATTATTGTAAATTAATTCGTTAACATCCAATAGCCTTTTCTGCAAAATGGCGTGACCAGGAGAATGTAGAGTAGTGTTACAAAGTTGGGGTTCACAGCAGCGGTGTGGGCAGCCCCATCTCTCCCTTTGTTTTCATGTCCCTTTCTGGCATTCTTCCTCTTGCTCTCCCCCTGCCCCAAACTTCACTGTTTTTTCTTTGTGGTATTTTCATTTAGATGCCTTTTAGATTCCTCGGTGGTGACATAACCATCGCTCTTTGGCTATGGTTTTATATTTACCCCGCTAGTTTTTTTGTGTGCTGGAATTTCATTTAATCTGCATTAGGTATGCTTATCCCTCAGCGAGACGACAGCAAAGGTTAAAGCTCTGGCCAGCAGCGTTGCTCAGCACTAAATGACGGTGCAGAAGTTGGAGCTGTTGGTTTAAAGCTTCCTGCTTTTCAGGAGGGCTCCAGCATGGAATCACAGCGTGGTTGGGTTGGAAGGGACCTCACAGCCCCCCCCAGCCTTACTCCGTGCCATGGGCTGGATGCCCCCCACCAGATCAGAATGCCCAGGGTCTGAGGAGACCAAATAAGCACAAGGCACTGATACTGCAGCATCATGGCAAGTGCTGCTGTGCTAGTGCTGAGAGACATTGCCACACACTGGCCCTGTCTGTCGGCGGGCAGCGGCTGTGCGCTGAGTGACAGTGATGTATGGGGCAGCCTGGGGACGAGCAGGAAGAGGAAATAACACAGCCTCATTTGCATCTTTATGATTATTTTTTTAATGCACTGGGAGGTTCCCTGAAGTGCACCTATCAGCCTGGGGCGTGCACACGCGAAGGCGTCTGTCCGCACCGGCTGATTAGCAGTAATTAGTGCTCGTGCACAGGAGATGTGCTGTCTCCTCCTGCTATGAGGTTGCCCTGAGGCCACAGATCCTTTCCATAGCAAGATGTGGGTGTTCACATGGCCTCCCACTGCAGCTTGGTAAAGAATTTCCCCATAACATCTGACGTAAATCTCCCCTCTTCTAGTTTAAAGCCGTGCCCCCTTATCCTGTCACTATCTGCCCATGTAAAAAGTCGCTCTCCTCCTGTTTATAAGCTCCCTTCAAGTACTAGAAGCCTGCATGCGGTCTCCCTGGAGTCTCCAGGCTGAACACGCCTGGCTCCCCACCTGTTTCAGTAGGAGAGGTGCCACAGCCTCTGAGTGTCCTCATGCCCTCCTCTGGACCCCTTCCCTCAGCTCCACAATTCTCTGTGCCAGGG
>JAOWBP010004330.1:6562908-6577325 GCA_028571105.1 Tragopan temminckii
GAGGGTGACGGAGCACTGGAACAGGCTGCCCAGGGGGGTTGTGGAGTCTCCTTCTCTGGAGATATTCAAGACCTGCCCGGACACCTACTTGTGCAACCTGGTGTAGGGAACCTGCTTTGGCAGGGGGGTTGGACTCAATGATCTCTGGAGGTCCCTTCTAACCCCTGCGATTCTGTAATTCTGTGATTCTGTGTATCCCTTTTTCTTGTAATTACAGCTGCCTGCCTCACAGAAAGGGAGAACAAAATATGAAATATTTGTCCCAGATGAAAGGACCGTGCCTTTGCAGAGAACAGTTACCTCTCAGGCAGCACCCTTAGAGCCAGCTCTGTGCCCAGGCCACAGTGCTGAGCAGGAAGCAGAGGGATACATACATCACCATGGCCACACTGCCTGAGTCTGGGAGTCGTACAGAGGCAGCATGTCTACGGCAGAAGGGCAGACGAGGGTTCTGCATCCCGCAGGTTGGAGTCCAGCCCTGCCTAATGCCCTGGCGGCCACATGCAAACACCCAGCAGCAACACTTTCACACCACGGCTGCATGGGGCTCTCCTTCAGGAAGAGCCAGAGAGACACCAGCAAGGCAACCGCAGCCTTTGGGCTCCACAGCCCAGCCTCCAGCTGCTGGAGGCCTCTGGTGGCATGGCCACAAACCTCAGACAGCAGCAGGCCTCGAGTGGCCGTGGCCTAAGGGTGGCAGTGGGTCTCAGGTGGCAGCAGGCCTCTGGTGGCAGTGGGTCTCAGGCAGCCGCAGCCTTTGGGCACCCACAGGCCTGATGTGCTCTACCTCAGCCCCAGCCCAACCCAGAGTGGAGGGAGTCAGAGTGCTGCTGTGAGAGGAAAGAGAAGTACAGGTAGTTTCATAGAGGCTGTGTGTAATTAATAGCTAAAAAGTAGCCATCTAGCTTGCAGCAGATGCTGCTGCGTTTGCACAAGGAGGAACAGGATTTTAAAAGGTTGAAAAGGCAGAGCTTTAAGGGCCTCATCCTCCAAACTTTACACACAGAAATCCCTTTGTGGGCCCAATAGCAAGCATTTATATCCACCAAGAGAGCTGTGAAACCATTCCCTCCTGCCTTGGTACAGCTCCAAGCAGCTTCTATATGGAGCGAATGATGCAAATCCATGCCCCTCGCTTTTACTTCTCAGCCACATGCCTCCTCTTGTACTGTGTCTGCACTTCAGCCATGAGGACAGAGCCAGTGCAAGTGGGGAGCACCGCTCAGCTGAGTTGGGGATGGTGGAGGTGAGAAAGTGGGAGAGAATGAGTGTGGCATTGCTGCCTTCTCATGCAAGGAATGATCTAGCATCAGAGCCAGCAACATCAGCCTGTATTTTCCTTCCTTGTCTCCTCTGTAGGAATTGACACAATTTAGCTTTGTTAGTCTTGAAGAAGTAAATGAAAGCTGTGAGGAAAACTCATTTCAGAAGATCCTTGAGTCTGAGTAGAGCTGGAAGGGAAGCAGCAATCACTTCATCTCACCCAGGCTCATGACTGAATGCTATCTCTATCATTCCTTCTCAGAGGAAAGAATAAGCAGGTGCCCACAGTGGAGAAAAAGCCCCTTTGCTCTCAGAGCAGTCAGGCAACGAGGAAAGGCTCCAAGGCCTGTCCACAGAACCAGCTTGCTCACCTCTTGTTGCACTAGTAAAGGAACAGGGCACCTCCAGAGCTACAGAGTTGCAAACTGAGTGCCAAGGGCTGCAGGCAGCACCAAGAGGAGGAAGGGTTTGGCCCTACATCTAGAGCCCAGAGCCCACATGTGGCCATCCGCAGTCATCAGCAGGCATAAACGCATTCAGCAAACCTCCAGCCGGGATGATCGCACACAGTAATGACATTAATAAGAGTAATAGAACCCCACTCTAACTGTAATAGCAAAGCTGAAGTGTGGAAGAAAGTAAAAATTATGCAAATGAGGCTTATCAACTGATCAGAATAACAAGTGAACTTGATCTGTAAGGGGACAGCCTTCCTGAGTAATGAGGATTATTTACACACGATTTCCCTTGCAAATTCAGCTGTACATTCCCAATACCAGCAGCACAGGGGTTGCTCAAATGCCCAGCTATGTCTCTCTGAGGCTGGGCATTGCCCTCAATGCAGGGCCTGGGCAGCACAAGGGGCTGTGCCACACTGTAAGCTTTTTGCACTAAAACACTGGCCCTAGGTTGGGCACATCCTCCCATCACCCCAGGGTTGTGTCGGGTGCCTCGCAGACATCTCTATGGCTATGCTGAGTGTATAAAGAAAACCAGTTAGTGTCATCCGCAGCCTCTGCTGAAGAGGGAGTTGGAAGACACAGACGTGAGCTTATATTCTGGCAATTAACAGTGTTCATAGCTATTTTTCTCATCATTAGTGGGCAGAGCATCTGCCCTGTATCACAGAGCAGCACTTGCCAATGACCCTGAAAGCCTGCACAGCAAGAACAGAGTCTCAGCAGGCTGGATGTCCCACTTCCTCAGCTCCGAGGGATTGCCTGTTACTGAATGCAGCTTCCAAGCAGTGTTCAGAGAGCTGTCTCTTGGAGCTATTTGGGTCATACCCATTGTTTCTGGGCCAGGACTATTCCCAGATGCATGATCTATGCGTTCCAAAATATTAGTGTATTGGAAAGGTCCTAACTCAATTTCACTCTGCATTTTCCATACATTTATTAAAACAGTGAGCTGTGAAATTCTGTTATGGATTTCCCCCAGCACAATCTGTGTCTGAGATGCATCACCTGGAGAAGGCCAATCCAGCACAAACCCGCACAGGGGCATCCTTGCTGGGTGCTAGCAGGAGCCTCTCACAGATGTCCCAGTGCAATATATGGAAAAAAAAATCCCACAACTTTTTCTTCCTGATTATTCAGTAAAGGACACAAACATCATGAATAACTGGACTTTACTGTCTCTGTAATAATGATGCTTGTGGGACTCTCTGCAGCATTACCTCCCTTTTCCTCAATACCCCAGTTTCCAGCATCCCAGTGCTGGGCACTGCTTCATGTGTGGCTTTTCCCAGGAAGAGTGAATTTACTGTTTCCTCCAACTACCCCTGATTTGGAGACCGCTGCAGTCCTCTGCTCTCCCATGGGAGGAGCGGATACCCATGGGAAGAGGGAGCAGACATACCACAGACATTGTGCTCAGGCTGCCAAATTTGGATGGGACATCAGAGGAGTGCCCATCCCAAAGCTGTGTGTTACCTACCCAGTGCAAGCTCTTAGAGCCTTCTTAGAGCAGAATTTCAAAGTGTCACCCATGGTTGTGATCTACCACAGGGCTCTGGACCTCATACAAAGGTGGAAGATTTCTGAACTAAAGTCCCTGGCAGGGAGACATGGTTTTGCGGGGACTCAGAGAAGATCCTGCCCTCCCAAATCCTGCTCCTTGTGAAGGACCTGCAGTGGGATTGTGCAGGACCTTTGTCCCTTCCCATTCAAACTTGACATAGGATTGTCAGCAGGATATGAATATGGGGCTCCTTGTGAAGGAGGGTTCAGCTCCAGACCTGGCCATCATGGATACACAGAGCTCCATGAGGCCCCAGGACAAGCCTGCACTACCAGCAACAGAGGAGCCACCTCAGCCCTGGTGAGTATGTGGAAAAGTATGAGAAAAGGGGAACTATATTATTAAGGCTATGTGAATATTTTGGGCAGAAATCCAAGTCTGGCAGTCTCAGTGTGCTGAAACCCACCACACCCACACCCAACAATGCATATTCTTTTTGGCATACCAGGGGGCAGAGGGCAGCCACTCACATGCCTGTACTAGCATTTTGTTTCATAACATCATGCTGTGGAATGGGGACATCCCGACACAAACATTGTCCCATTGTCCCTCTGCTCCAGTACTCCCACAGCCCAGAGCTGGTCTCCAAAGAGCAGATAGAGGAGGTGCTTTGGGGTTGTGTTTCCAGCCCTGAGGCCATCTGCGCTCTGGGAACTTGCCAAGCTCAGCACTGCTCACCCCAATAACCTATAGAAGGATTTGCACCATTGTTAAAAATGTAGGGGCTGGCTTACTACAGGATGTTATAGTTTGATTTTGGTGATGGTTTCTCCAGGAGTACTGTACTAAAGAGCTCAGTGCTTACTGAGCTTTGGGTACTAAATGTCCAGGAGAGCATCGACTCTCAGCCAGGATCCACTCTCATCACTCTCATCATGCTTGTACAAAACTTAAGTAAAATTCCTGGTGTCGCTAGAGATACTGCATGTTTGGAGACTCATAAATGAAAATAGGATTTGGCCTAAGATTTCTCCCAACAATCTTTTCTCATGCAAATATGCCCATTTTGCACATGCCTTGAATACCAAATTGGCACACGCTACGCTGCTCGGGCAGGCTCACACTTCCCGCATGTAACCCACAGCCTTATTGTTGGCCGGGCACACGGCTTCCCCTGCCTGGGTGGGGAATGCTTGCTATGAAATCAGGTTGCTGTTGCTGCACCACTAGCAGTATCAGCCCATCAGATGGGACAGATGCTCCCATTCAGCCCTTGAGCTAGGAGAAAGAGAAGAAATAAAGATGCAACGAGGAGCCTGGAAAGTCAATAAGGAGCTTTGCTCCATCTCCTGGTTGAAGGTGCTTGAGCATCACAGCATGGGGAGGGGATGGGTGGAAACTCACAGCTTAGGTAAATGGCCATGAAGCAGAAGTGCAGAAGAGAAAGGCATATTTCTGCTCTGCCATCCGTAACCAAGGAGAGAGCCCTCATTCCCCAGTCCCTTCAGGTGCGGTGAGGGACCCGAGCCGGGGGAGCTCACTTTTGTCTGGCTCCGCGTCGCACTGATCCCGCTGCAGCTGGGAGGGGATTTCCCGTCAGCTCCAACCCAGCTGCTTAAAAATACTCCTCCACTAAGTGAGCTAATATTTCATGAATAAATTGAAGTGGTCAAGTCCCATTTTGTGCAGAAAGCATGGTTCCCTGCCGATTAGCCTCCTTGGTACTCTCGGGGATATAAATAACTTCACAGGCTCTTTCTCTGCGCCTTTCAAAATAAAAGCAACATTCAGTTATTTGATTTTTTTTTAATTTTATGCAAATGATCTTCTGTTCTGTGTTATTATGTAAACGAGCCAACTGAAATGGTAATGAGGGAACCCAGAAGTATGCATATATTAACTGCCGCTATGGAGCTTTACACCTACAGAAATGGCACTGAATTACATTTCTGAGGGAGGGACAGGTGTCCCGAGGGTGAAGATTTTATTCCAGAACTTGGTCTCTTCTGAAATCCCTGTATACGAGCATTTCCTGCTCAGGAGAATACTCAGGCATTCCATTCAGAGAGCGAGTTAGTGCTTCACTTCTCAATGGCTTATTGTCAGCGTGAGAAAGCACGGTGTGCTCGATGACCATCAGCCTCACAGCAGCACAGCACTCTGTGTCCCTCCCCATGCTCCACTGAGACTAAATCAGACATGAGCCTACCTGAGACCAGGCAGCAGCCCACAGGGAGGGCAAAGCTGTAGGAATTTTTCTCTGTGTGTGCTCTACTATAAAAGAAGAAGCTATGAAGAAATCATCCCTATGTGCCCTGCTCCAGGCTAAAAGAGCATTTCTGGGCTGGGGTGAGCTCATGGTGTGATGTACAGATAGGATGATATGTCCTAAGAATAACTTCTTGCCTGCTTGAAGGAAAAGCAAAACCCCTTTCCAGAGGCAACGCAGACTCCAATGAAGTCCACAGCATAACTCACCCATGTGAGAGGAATAAAAATGTTTCTGCTCCCTGGAGCGTGCTCAGCAGCCCTGCCCTGCAAGGTGCTCCCATGCTCCCCCTGAGCTGCTGCATGGGACATGCCCCAGTCAAGAAAAACCCCACCAGAATAACAAGGTAAGCAGTATCTTCATTTTCTGCACTTCTCAAGAACATTCAAGAATTTCAACCAAGCTGAAAGCATCCATTTCTTACCCTCATCAAACACCCTGAGAGAGCTGAAGCTCAGCCCACAAGGGAACAGATGCTTCAAATCCTTCCTAATCCCTGTGTTTAGCAGCGATGTTTGAAGTGATTAGAGACACAGTGAGCACCGTTCCTGTGCAGGTAGAGCAGATGTCGGACACAGAGGTGCACTAAGCTCTCAGTTGGAGCTGGACTGCAGAAATTTTGGCCCAAATCCATCTCGGCACATCTGATGTTGTGATTATTCAGCTCCAGGCACAGCGGGCTGGACCTGCAGCATCACAACATGGTTTCACTTCTCTCATTTTGTGAATTCACCGCTGCATCAGGAGCTGGAATGAAATCTGGAGCCCTGTCCTTGATTCCAGGGCAACAGGGATCTCCAAATCTGCAGCTTCTGTTAATAATTAAATGTGAACCAGCAAATAATTTGTCATAGCAAAAACTACACCAAGTGCATAGATCTGATCCAAAAGCCCATGAAAGGCTTCCGCTGAGCCGACTGGATTTTGGAACAAGCCTATAGTGGTAATAAAAATAAATCCCTGTAATTAGGCAAAAGGGAAAATCCAAAAGATGCCATTTGAGCCATTTAGGTCTCAAAACCTGCATCCTGGGGGTTAGGTCTGGGTGGCCCCAGAACCAAGATCATGGCCTTGTGAAATGGCAGCTCCAAGTGACTGGGCTGCCCTGAGCCTGGACAGGAATAGGAAACATCACCAGGTTTGGGATGCAGTGGCCCCAGCCCCCATCTCTGCCTGGTTTTCCCAGGGAAGCCTGACCTGCACCACGCCATCGATCCTTCCTCCCCACAGGCATTTGTACAACAGTCCTGGCTGGGATGCTTTGCCATCCGAGATGTAAATGTCATTTTGGGCAATGCTACGGGCTTTTCTGCTTTGTCTGCTTTCTCCAGAGTGTATTTTCCCAGAGATCTAGAAATTTATCACTTGGAAAGCACAGCCCAAACAGCAGGATTTATTGCTCAGAAACCAGGAAACCCTGACTTTTAAAGCATGTTTAAAGTCCATTTTTCACACTGGGATGAGACAAATGTCACCAACATCAGCGCCAGGAGCACACAGGGCCCCAACATGAAATCAGGACAAAATTGTGCCCACAGAGGACATTTTGGATTGGGAACTCAACTATACTCCCTGCTTTTAACAGACTCCTTTCACTCCAGAGAGAGGTCCTCAGGTGCAGATAATTAAACTTCTGGCCATAACATTCAGGCAGCACAAGTTCCTCATTCTCTGTTGATGGCTGGAGGTTGGCAGAGAGGAAGGGCTACTGTGTAAAAGCTGTTTTCTTCTGTGTTCTGAGGGGGGTTTTGTTTGCTTCTGCATCCTCTAAAGACACATGCAGGTTTGCCAGGCAGTTTTAGACAGACCTTTGCTCTCCTCCAGTGCAGACATTTCTATCTTCCTTCCTACTCTAAAGCAAATCCGAACATCTATGTTTACTTGGGACTGATTGTTTTAGCATTTTTTGGTGGGGTGTTCATTTTCTCTGCATTTCCAGAAATAGAGCACAAACATCTACTACTCGGATGTTTTGTTAAGTTATTTTCATTAAAAAAACAAACTTGCTTCCATCTGGGAATTTTGTTAAGTGTTTTAAATACAGTTTTAGGTTCTCTGTATCCCATAACCAGATGTGGAGTTCAGCCAACTTTTCCAGGGCTCGAACACATGGATCTTTGGGGATGGTCGGGACCTGGCTCTGAAACCCTCACCTGACTTCATTCTGATAGACATCGCTCCAAGCTCCTCCTCCACAGATCTGATTTCTCCCAAATGTTGAGGATATCTGGATTCCGGCCCAAACCTTGTCCATTTGGGTTTGCTCATCAGGTTTGCTCAGCTCTATCCCCATCTCCATCTGGTGACCAGCAGAGCTGCCCCTATCAGCCGAGAGCAGCTTTCCCATCTGCCTCCCTCCCAGCCACAGTGCAAATGGCAGAGATCTTTCCTCTCCTTTCACAGTATTAAGAAGCAGAAACCTCGGGAGGAACATTACAATTTCCAGTGGAACAGGCTACCTTCCCACCTCTTTTTTTTTTCTTTTTTTTTTTTTTAATTTTAGTTTTGTTTGACATGTACACCTTTACCTTCCCAGATGAAGATTGCTGCTAACTACCTCTTAAAATATTATTGCAGAAGGGCCATATTCTACTGAGAATGGCATTTTTTGTAATAACCCCATTTTCCTTTTCACTTATTCTTACCTAAAAAGTTTCAGATTGCAGCTCATCCATCTCCCTGACACCCAAATCCGCTCTCACGTTTTCAAATATATATATACATATATATAGTTAACCCATTTTTAGCCCATTATACCCAGGAGAAAAAAAAAAGACAGAGAAGCAAGGGAAGAGGCCCATCAGTGATTCTGCTCCTCTGTGCTTGGGAAGCAGTGGTTTATCCATGCCAATGCATTGCAAGCATGAGAAGCACCTGCTGCCTGAGAGCAGGATGCAGGGTGGGTGTGCATCTCTTTATCAAAGCATCGCCAATGCGGGACAGATCCTGAGGACATGAAGGACCTTGCCAGAAGTGGAGTTATCCTCTGTGAGCTTCTGAGAAAGATTAAAAGAGTAATCTTCAGGGTGTAAAAATGTCGAGGTTACATGAAGCTGATGGCTTTCAATTTCCATCAGGCTGCCATGAATTCACTTTCAGGAAAAGCAGTGTCGTATCTTTGGTGAGGTTCCTTTTCTCCGTGAAACTTTCAGCCAGCTGTGAACACAGCTGACACTCAACTGCTGAATACTTGCTAACCTCTTTTTAACAAAAACAGCACATTCCTCATCAAAATCACACCTACCCGGTGTGCCTGGAAATATTTTTTTTACTCTTTCCCTCCCTTCTGTGTGTGTGGCTTTTATTACAACTCACAGGCAACTGCTTAACATCAACAACAAGAAGGAAACCTTGGCAGAAGCCGGCTCGAAGGAGCCGTATGTGGGATGGTTCTCCGTGTCCTTCCAGCCAGCGATGGGCACCCAGTGCTGCAGCTGCACGAAGCTGCCCCGGCCGGCAGGAGCAGGAGGAGCCCATTCCTTCCTCTCCTTTCTGCAAAGGGAGGTGCTTTTCTCAAGTCTAAATATTTACTGCCATTTCTGGACACACACACACACAAAAATTAATAAAACTATCCGCGGAGCGAGATTTTGATTCCCAATTATTTTGCCTTTCCGAAGTTAAATGAAAAAAAAAATCTCAACTTTGTTTGTGCATTCTTATTGCAAACACAATGCCAACAATGGCTAAATAGACAGCATAATAAATAGCACCACAATGCCGACATAAAGGCCTTTCTGGTACTGCATACAAAATATAAACTGTGCCATGCCATTATTATTCTGGAGCCCTTGCTGAAACAGTGCAGTTGAAATTCCACCCCCAATGTGCACCTAATCAGCCATTCAGAGCCCCTTAATGACTTGTCAGTTCTTTGCCCTGCCATTTTCTGTCCAATTAATTCTTTTATTGTGCACCGGATAAAGGAAGACAAAGGCCTTCCATGCAATAATGAATCATTAAAATTCAGCAGCTCCTCTCTTGTGCTCTTGGCTCCTCACCAGCAATTCAGGCTGTTTCGCATTCGTTATGTGTGTGGTGGTTAAAATTCACTCTACCTCAAACAAGACCTTTCAAAACGCTTAACCCTTTCCTGGGTGAAGGACTCCATCACTACGTCGTGAATTCAGACACACACAAAAAAAAAAAGGAGGAGGAGGAGGAGGAGGAGGGAGAAGAGCGAGGGGAGGAGAAAGGCAGGCGGAGGTATTTTGGGTAAATGTTTTAATATCACGTCTCTGACAGTCACAATATTGCCTGCGTTCACATCCACAAACAAATACGGGGAAGGAACCGGTGCCAGCGCGGCCGGGAGACGCGGAGCCGGCGCTCCCCAACCTGCGCTGGAGCCCGGGCAGCCACCCTCGCTTTGCATCGCTTTCCCTAAACCAACACGGCCCCGGCAGCGGGTGGTGGGAGGCAGGAGGGGCACACTCAGTTTGGATTAGGAGCGGCTTGTTTTTTCATTCCTAATTGGTTTAAGATAAACTGAAAGAAGGCGGCTTTTAGACCTCAACAAGTGTGTCCAACGGGCTTTTTGCACGGGCTTCACTAAATCAGGTCAAAACCAACACTCCAGCTAAGCCAGTGACACAGCGTGTCTGCCTGTGCCCACAGCCATATGGGAACCTCTTGACGGGTCACCAGCAGCGCCCAGACACTCTTCCAAGCCCTGCTTGCAGGCACCCGAGCACCAAATCCTTCCTGGGCAGGACCCAGCCACCCCCAGGCTGCAGGAGAAGATGCGGGTTCCTCGAACTCTGTTAAAACTCCTTTTTTTTCAGCAGGTTGCATGGTTTTGTCGGAAAGCATCGCCTTCCATTTCACTCCTCATGCTGCACAGCTCTGAAACAAAATGAATTCACTTTCCACTCAGACCATAGCTCTGGCCACAGTCCCACTGATGTGACCTGTACTCACCCTTCACTCCTCAGCCCCACGATGGGAACCCAGAGCGGATGGGAACCCGGCTGCAGGGCAGCAGGAGGATGAAGCAAGCTGTCATCAGCACTGCTTGCTGTGGTTTGGGCTCTGGGGGATTATTTTCAGCTCCTGCTGACTCATCTGAGAAATGTCTTTCCCTCACCAAGCCTTGTGCCTGGCTGCTTGATGTTGTCCCTAATTCCTGCCTCTAAGGGGCATGTAGGGTTCTCATGGTGATGGCAGTCCAGCTCGGCTGGCAGTGGTGCAGCAGAAGGACCCAGGAGCTGCTTGGTTCTCCTCAGCTCACATGGCACTATAAGCATTGTCCAGTCGCGTTCTTTAGTGTGCCGTGTGGGGAACCCCCAAAAACCTCGTGGAGCCTCTGCAGAGCCGCCAAGGAAGAGCGGAGCCAGGAGCATGTGGGAAAAGTCCCTGCCTCCACGGGAGCCTGGAGCCTTTCTGCTGCTGAGTTCCTGCTTACAGATTGGCCTGCAGGCTTAAAAGAGCCGGATATCAATTGGAGCTGAACTGAGTCTCTCAAAGGCTGAACGCAGGGAAATGCTGGAGCATCCCGCTCACCTTCCCCAGGAACCGATTCATCCTCATCCTCAGCTCTTCCATCCCTTTCCTGCTCCCAAAATCTCCCCAGCTTTGCACTGCAGCTGAGCTCAGTCCTCCCCAGGGAAAAAAAAAAAAGGGGGGAAAACAAACCCCTGAGAGCTCCTTTTGCTCTTGCAAGAGCTGTGGGTTGCAGCCAGGGAGTGCAAGGAGTGCGATGGCCCCGCATGAAGTTTATTAAAGCTGAGCACTGCCATGGGGACACTATATAAGAATTTCTTTGTCATAAATCGAATAACTAACTGTAAAAAAAAATGTAACAAAAGTTGATATCACTCCAGGAAAAATTACAACAAGGAGGATGGGAAGGGACTTTTTCCACCATATAGAAGGAATGTGGATATGGGCTATAAAATTAATTTCCTCTTCCTTACTAAACAGCGCCTTCCGAGCAATCCAGATAAATAGCAACAATTATAACTCCCTGCATCAAAATAAAAGAGGAACTATTATCACTTGTATATTCCTGTAATTATCTTGAGAACCCTTTTTTGTTGACAGCCAGGGGTCAAAAGCCGGCCTTGGTTTCACCTGATCTCATTGACTTGTGCAGAGACATTCCAGATCCGCGCCAGCACAGAGCCACCAGCCCAGGCTGGGAGCACACAATGCAGCCATTCACATCGGGAATTCAGCTCGGGGAAAATCACGTCTCGTTCTGCGGGCATCATCCACACAGCACATGGAAGAAAGGAACAGTGCATGAAAACGCATTTGTACAAACAGCAAAGACTTCAAAGCAAAATGCTCTTTTCCGTATACAACCTGTACCACAGATCAGTGTCCTCCCCGGAGATTGTAAGTGCAAAACTAAGCATGGGAAATGAACACTGGGAGATTTCCAGCACACTCTGAAGTCTGAGTCACTGGGACTACTCAGGACAAGGAGCTTTCCCTGCCTGTCACCTCTGTGAACATCCATCTGGTAACGTCTTTGAGTTTTATTCCATAGGTTTGCAGTGGGTGTCAGCCAACAATTTTCAGTGCTGGCATTTCGGGTGATGCGCACTGTTACGCAACACGGATATTTTGACTCTGCCTCAAGGAGTAATGCAAACGTCATGAAGTCACTATTAAACATCAAGGGGACTGTAAAGATAAGCACTTATATTCCTATCTCACTCTTTCTTTTTCCTTCCCCAAGCATGGCACTTCAGAGTGAAAGTCCCACAACAACACGCAGAGCAGGTGAAGCCAAAAAGCATCAATTTTTCTCACATGAACTAGAATGAGACTTGAAGCTTACACTGCAACTGGAGGGAGGATAAAGGAGAAAAGAAAGTCTGCTCTGAAAGTTACTCTGCAGCTTTGGCTTACGGTGTAATAAAGTCATTTTGCCAGAAGTTTTGTAAACGAGCACAGAGAAAATGGTGTCCAGTTACAGACACTCTGGCACGATAGGTCTTGGCGAGGCTGCAAGCAGCAGATTTGCTGTGGGACTCTGTTGTTCAGACTTTGTTAATGTTCTTGAGCTTCATTAATTGTCATCACATTTATTATCCTCATGCTCAAACATTTTCCACAGCACTGCACCACAACCAGGCCCGGTGCGTGCTTCTCTGCAGTTCTAATCCCAGCCCCTTCCTCCCAGTTTGGGCCCAGCCTGGGAACCTCGCACCCATTTGTCTGAGCTGCAGAAAACAAACTGCAACATCATCTATATAACCAAAAAAGTCACAAACGTAACTATTTTAATGGCTAGATTAAAAAAAAAGAAAAACACACCATGTGTAACATATAATTTTGTTGCTATCATAATTAAGAGGTATTTACATGGGTTCACTAACCAGAAAACAGAATCTGTTACTGTAAAATTCCTACGTGCTGCGCAGAACAGAACGAACTCGGGCTAAAACCATGCAGTCTGACCTCGCAAAGCCTTTCTCACGTGAGCAGTCTCAACAAAATCCTATGAAATCCTTGGGATTACTTGCATGGAAATACACTCCTTGAGGAAGTATAAAAAAATAAAGGCAATCTCACAGTAAGGCACAATTTAAGTAGAGGGAAAGGGAGCAACAAGGAGAAAACAAAACAAGATAAAAAGGAAACAGCAGAACAGAAAGCCTCGGTCAACGTTTTATTCTGAATAGCCTCTTTCAGAAATATTCCGAGTTCCACAGCAATGGGCTCAAGGAGAAAGAAAACATAACACAGACTTGATAAAAAGCCACTTTTAATTTTATCAAATTGATCTGTACAAAAGTTAGCATTGCTTAGTCAGAAGCTAGTGAAGAAAACAGATAAGTAACAGCCAAAGTCTTTCAAACTTTATACAGAAAAATAGATTGCATAAAAATGAGTTTTCTGTATTTTTCCCCCACCCCCACGTTCCCAAAAGGAAATATGCAAAAAATATTTTTAGAAAAAGAGTAGGAAACGTAGAAAAGGTAAAAAGATGATAACGTCTGAAACGTGTTTTTAGATTTACAAAGTTTTTAAAGGCACAAGTTATCATAAAATAGATGGTTATTATATGCTCAGCATACAATGGAAGAAGTAGAAATATATCAATGAAATATTAGTCTAAAACTAAGTACCTAAACATTTTTTTTAGTGGAGAAGATTTTAGTTTCACAGCTTGATGGATGATACCTGGTCCCTAGAAGCCAAAAAAATAAAAAATAATAATTAAAAAAAAAAAATCAAAGCAGAAGTTGATAATTCCTCATTAAATTACATCTTCCTATAAAGTAGTCCTGGTTCTGAAAGTGTACAACTATTCGCAATGCCTTCAATCCAATGTTAGAGCCTGAAAGCAGGTAGGCAGGAAAACATGGCGCTGTCTGCTGCCGGCCGGTCGCGTGAGCCTCCGAATTTAGGGAGCAACTTCTGCAGCACCCCTCAGCGCTGTGCTGCCCGTGCTGCAGCTCCCATTGGAGTTCCCTGCTCATGACCAGGTCTGTGTGAGGCTGCAGCCTTCAGCCTCCCTCGAGCGGTTCAAAACAAAAAGAACCCGAAAACCAAAGAGTATCTATAGACTCATAACACCGTTTTATTGTATCATCTCCACTATTTTTACGCTCCCTCCCCACCCCATCTTTAAAAATCTTTTAAAATTCTACTTTTTTTTTTTGCACAAAATTACTTCATTAATTAAAAGACAAAATAATACAGAACATAAATACATATTTAACAGATTAAAAAAAAACAAAACACTTTAAGCTTCAAAAAAAAAAAAAACCAAAACAAAATGTTAATTACAGCCAAACCTTGCTTAGAAGAACTCTCGACTACAAAACAAACACTTCAGACATGTAATTGGTTGGTCCCACCACACTCGTTTGTTCCCACAAGATTGTTACGCAGAATCGCTGGGGTTTCGCTTTCCGTATGCCTTGGTCCGGGTGAGTTCTTGCCCTCAAGGTTGGTCCGTCTCCCA